>PVJL010009970.1:6603-41640 GCA_004026885.1 Lyroderma lyra | reverse complement strand
TGCTTTATGACATCACATTTGCTCACAGTTTTATGTGGAATTTTAAAATAATTTTTCTGATTCATGCATTGTAGCTGTTAAAATTATTTCGATACTCTGACAATAAGATCCAGAAGGATATTAAATGTTGGAAAATATGGTAAGGTTATAAGTCTCTCATAAGTTTCCCTAATAGGGTATCGCTGAAAGATACTAAATTATTAATAAATACATTAGAAGTTAGGTTTTTGGTCTGAGCACACTTTTCTAACTATAGTCACTTTTAAAACTAATTGCTTTTTCTTGTGTTTTAGAAAACCTGATTCTACCCTGTCTTTTTCCTTTCTTATTTTCTTTAGAGTCACTCAAGGGAAAGGACTAATGCCTGATGGCACAAGCAGATTTACTTGCAAAGGAAAGACAATTTTACATTACATGGGAACCAGCACATTCTCTGAATACACAGTTGTGGCTGATATCTCTGTGGCTAAAATTGATCCTTTAGCACCTTTGGATAAAGTCTGCCTCCTGGGTTGTGGCATTTCCACTGGTTATGGTGCTGCTGTGAATACTGCCAAGGTACGTGTCGGCCTGTCTCTCAGCTGCCGCTTTCTAATTTGATACAACAGAGTTTTGGTAGAATAACGAAATTGGCCCAGTCTGTAAGAAACCTGGTGATTTCCTCAGCTGTTGTGGAAAGAGTACCTCATAGACTGTCTTTACTATTAGGTGGAGCCTGGCTCTACTTGTGCCGTCTTTGGCCTGGGAGGAGTTGGATTGGCGGTGATCATGGGCTGTAAAGTGGCTGGTGCATCCCGGATCATTGGCGTGGACATCAATAAAGATAAATTCGCAAGGGCCAAGGAGTTTGGAGCCTCTGAATGTGTCAGCCCTGAGGACTTAAATAAACCCATTCAGGAAGTGCTCATTGAGATGACTGATGGGGGAGTGGACTATTCCTTTGAGTGTATTGGTAATGTGAAGGTCATGGTAAGTAGGCTTTGCTTCGTTCCTTTCTCTCTCCCGCGCGTGTGTGTGTGTGTGTGTGTGTGTGTGTGTGTGAGAGAGAGAGAGAGAGACTGCTTTTTTTTAATGCAGTTTTCTTAATTATGACTTTAAATTATTTTTGTCTTTGGAAAGGAAAAGTCTCTATAAGATTTACTGTCACAGAAGTAGGGAAAAAGAACTATTTTGAATTACAAATGGTAAATGATACTAGAATGACTCAAGGAAGAATGAAGAGAAATGTTTCTTTACCTGTCAGGACATGCCAAATCTTAGAGTATGTCTCCTTAAATAAAAAGTCAGAGTAGTGCAGTTGTAGAGAGCATGAGCTTTGAAATTAGGTACACAGCCACCAACTAAATCAGTGACCTTGATCAGTGACTTGACTTCTCTAAACCTGTTTTCGTCATGTAAAATGTGGGTAGTAATAGCACCTACTTGACACAAAGTAGACACTCAACACAAGAATTCTGTTACTCTGCCTGCTGCTTTTATTAAAGCCTTTAGGATTTTGAGCTAGCATTCATTTTTAAAAATAGCAAATGGAGTTCCCTGGTGGTGTAGTGGCTAGGTTTCAGCGCTCTAAATGCTGTGACCTGGGTTCGATTCCCAGCCAGGGAGCTACCCCAAAAATAAAAATAGCAAGTAAATTCTTGGAGCTTTAAATTCTTTCAATTTGTTTTAATATTTAGCCAAGTTAGTAATTTTTTTAAATAGCTGTTAAATTTACTAAACATTCAGTTTAATCTTCTTGTTGCCTGTTTTTTGTTGTGTTTGTGTGTGTGTGTGTGTATGTGTGTGTGTGTGTGTTTGAGAAGAGCTTTGTGACACTCCCATCTCCCCCAGGAAGTTTCTGGGGAGGCAGTTATCCATAGCAAAATGCACTGACTTCTGTGATTTGATCCCGTGTCCGTCCGCAGAGAGCGGCGCTGGAAGCCTGCCACAAGGGCTGGGGCGTCAGTGTGGTGGTTGGAGTAGCGGCTTCAGGTGAAGAAATCGCCACTCGGCCATTCCAGCTGGTGACGGGTCGCACGTGGAAAGGCACTGCCTTCGGAGGTAATTGGATGGATGAGATAAGGATTTTTCGCTCTTATTTCCATTGGCAGAGTTTTCATTCCAGGCTGACTTTCTTGTTTTAACAAGAGTTTTCATGGCGACTTCATCATGAGTTGTTGCACACTAAATCAGTATTTTGTCCTGGGGCTGGGGAGGTGCTTAGCTTCTCCTGAAGCACAAGGCCACTTGTTACATACATACTAAAACCAGAACTGACGGTCTGTTCACGAGGATATAAGTAAGTGTAGGCAGATAAGCAAACAGCAGCATCAGCCACACTGCTGTGTTGTGGACTTAAAAACGTTATCAGCCTTCTTACTGATACTTCCAAAGAGTGTGGTGATAACAGGTGATCTTACCTGTGCCTGAATGGTATGGATTTCAGCAGTAACCAATACAGCCTCTTAAACTTAAAATGTTAAATTAAACAAAAACCTTACAACAAAATTGAAAACCTGCCAGACTGATCACTTTCCCCTTGTGTGATCCTAAAAAGTACATGGTTGTTTAAGGTGGCGTAAAGACCAGTAGAATGGTGTCCATCTTTTTCATGGTAGCTCAGCTAGGGAAGCAGAAAGACACCACACATGTTTGTATACCCCAACTATTGTGAATGAATGAAATCTAAAGGTTTTATAGGTTTTTTTAAAAACATATATTCTTACCGTCCCCTTAAGAAAAACAATCCCATAGCATGAATTTTTAATGATCAGTGTTTAACAAGGTATCTCTTAATATCCCCGCCCCCACATTATGCCAACTTTTTGAAAGTCCAAAGAAAAGCTCAGTAGAGTACACCGAAGTTTGGCCAAAGTTTTTTTACTCTGTACTGAAGAATTTGCTATAGAAAATGTCAAGCTGTCTAAACACTCCTTCCCTAAACCCTAGATGTGTGCTGCATTTAATTATCTTAGAACAGACTTAAAGCCTCACATGCAACTCAGAGGCATCATGTCAGGGTCCGTAGCTGGATTTGCAAGGATATTCTATGCCTGAGTGATGGAACCGGAGGGATCGGTAAGAACCTCTAACTGAAGCCTTATTCCAGCACATGCTGGTTAGACATTAAGCTTCAACATTGTGGAGCCCCACGGATGTTGCTAAAATATGACCCACAGATGTAATGAGTTTTGGTCTAGAGTTGTAGTTGTCGTAGTTAACAGGAGTTTTAAAGGAGGAAGAAAAAGCCCACAATTTGTAGGGAAAAATAATTGGTAGCGACTAAAGGAAGGAGGTTTGGAAACAGCCCAAAAGAGGTTTGAAATACGGTCCAAAGCATCCCTCATTTTAAAGGTAAGACTTCTTTATTGATTTACCCATTCTTTCAATACAGGTGAAAAATGGGAGCATCTGACTTTGCTTAAAATCTTAATGTAGCTGAAGATTTCCTACTTTGCCTTCAATTTCACCTATTTCATTATTGAATCTAAAACCAAAGAAATAAAATCACATATTGCATCAATACTTTTCTTCCTGGGAGTTCCCTGGTGGTGTAGTGGCTAGGCTTCAGCACTCTCAACACTGCAGCCTGGGTTCGAGTCCCAGCCGGGGAGCTAACCCCAACCAAAAAATAAAAAAATAAAATATATATATATATTTTCCTTATTTCTATAATGAAATGATGTGCTATTGTCAACCTAAATAAACTTCTTTTAAGACTTACAGAATCCTATCCTGGATAGTCTAAAAGTCTCAACTGAAATGAGATTCTATGAAGTCAGTATAGAAAAAGGAAAATATTAAAAAGACACTTTTTTCTTAACTAATAATGTGTATTAAATTCTTTATCATCTCTCTGCTAATTTTGAAGTTTTTCATTCCTATTTAATGAAAAAATTATTCTCAGATATTTTTGTGTCACCCCCAAAGTATTACTTATTAGAATACTGTAGAGACTTGTTGCAAAAAATTAATTAATAGATGTGTGATTTCTTTTAGGATGGAAGAGTGTAGAAAGTGTCCCAAAGCTGGTTTCCGAATATATGTCCAAAAAAATAAAAGTTGATGAATTTGTGACTCACAATCTGTCTTTTGGCCAAATAAACAAAGCCTTTGAACTGTTGCATGCAGGAAAGAGGTAAGCTACTTCTTTAGTTATAGGAATATAGACTGTAGTAATGGTGCTCGCTTTGGCAGCACATATAATGAAACTGGAACGGTACAGAAAAGGTTAGCATCCCCTGCGCGAGGATGACCACAAATTAGTGAAGCCTTCCATATTTTGCCTTTCTGACTGATCTTATCCGTGGGTTGGGGAACTGAGGCTGGAAAAGGAAGTGCCTTACCCAGTCGAGGGTCCTTCCTGTCTCAAACCCCACCTCCAACTCCAAAAACTAGAGGGAGAGAATAGTGATTTTGAGGTTTATGAAGAAAGAAGAGTAAAAAAAAAAAAAAAAATATATATATATATATATATATATATAAAATTATCTTAAATCATTCAAAAACCACACATAACCTGTTTATTATTTCTATTACAGCATCCGAACTGTTGTAAAGTTTTAAATTCAAAAGAAAAATACGCCCATCCTTATACCTGAGTCATGTGGTCTGATTGGAGCAGCCAGACAAGCAGAGAGAAGCTATTCCAAGTTCACAGCCTCTAGACCTTCAGTGACCTACTCTAGAGAATAATGTTTTATGGATAATCACAAATCTCCAATCAAGGATAAAGCTAATATAGTCATATCTATTTTCTAGACTCTCCACATGAATAATTGCTAGCTCATTAAGGAATTTTTTTTCACATAAAGTAATTTCTGCCTATGTGGAAATTATCTCCATTTTTTGCTGAATCCTCAGTTCTCTTCCCATTATCTTCATTCTTTAAAGGAAAAGTGGGGGAAGCAGGGCAAAATAGTGAGCATCTGACCCGTGTCTGCTGCTGTGCTCAGGGACTTTGGTTTAACTTTAAGGAGTCTCAGTCCCATTTACTAAAGAACTGGTTTCCTTAGCCATCAGTGGCAAAGTTCATCAGAATTCAAGTTGGCTTCTTTGAGACTACCTACTTGAGGGCAGGTGCCATGCCTTGTTCAGACTTAACACCCCCAGGTCCCATTATGGTGCCTGGTACACAGTGAGCAATAAAATTCATGAGTGAAGCTGACTGTGCTTACGTAGCTGTATGTGTGTTGGTAGTTCTGAACTGTTTCAAGCATGTGAAAAATATTTATATACTGAATATTCAAGTTCCCACTACTTTTTTTGGTCAAATCTTAACATTTTACTACTTGAACACCACATTGCCTTTCCTCTCCAGAGGTAGTCACGATCCAGAATTGGGTGCTTATCAGATACACACTGTTACACTTGCTATGTAAGTCCTCACTTAATGTCATCAATAGGTCTTTGAAATGGCTACTTTAAGCGAAAGGACATAACAAAACCAATTATACCATAGGCTAATTGATACAAGAATTAAATTCCAATAGTGTATTTCTGGTCACAAAAACCATCAAACTTCTAAGTAAAGATTCAAAACACTTAATGATATTAAACGTGGAAATAAATGTGAGCTATGTATATATTTAAGAAAATTTAATAAAAACCAGTCAGATTATGATTTTGTAACCTGCTTATTATCCCAGCTCGGGGTCATGCGTGGCAGAGTGTCTCCTGGCAGCTCAGAGCGGGTGCAAGGCAGGATCCACCCTCAACAGGACACCCTCCATCCTAGGGCCACTCACCCACACACTCGCACTGAGACAAATTCAGACAAGCCAACTCCTGTGTCCATCTTGGGGATGTGAGGAAACCCACACCAACATGGGGAGAACATGCAGACGCCACAGCCGGTGGCCCAGCTGGGAATCTATTATCTTATCAGCGTTACAATGAAACAGTTGAAGGAAACCCATGTTTGAGGACCTGCTGTATCTTGTTTTCCTGCACTTCATTGTGCTGCTCAGATCTGCAAATTTTTTTATAAATTGAAGGTTGTGGCAACCCTGGTCAAGTCCACCAGCAGCATTTGCTCACCCATTTTGGTAATTCTCAAAGTATTTCAGTGATTCCTCTGATGGATTTGGGCAAAGTAAATTGAAAACCTAGAAAGGCATTCTAGATGACATTAAGAACATTTGTGAGATCCAACTGTTCTTTTATAAACACTGTAGTAGTTTTTCTCATGGCTACAAGTCCTCTGTGTCTTTGTGAGTCTGTATATGAATGCTGCAAATGTGACGTAATACTCTACCTCCATATGGTATTGTTAAAATGAATTTAAAGATAAGCACTCATCAGGATTGGGGATTCTAAAATTCTTAGAAATACGGAAACTAACTCATGTTTTTTAAGTTTATGTGATCTGAGATTAACCCATAATAAATAAAAGCTAGCTGAAGAAAAAAAACCTGTGACTCATGTGAAAAGGTCAAAATACCAACATTAATGGGAGTTTAGAAGTTGTTCATTCCCACCCTCGTGGATGACTTGGAGGAGTTCGGGAGTGACTGCAGCTGAGACGGAAGCAGCATGAGGACTGAGAAGCAGCCTGGAGATCCGACACTTCTGCAATCTCGTGACAAAACTTGATGAGTTGCTTCTTACGTAGGAGCAAAGAAAGGGTCTCGAAATGGCCCTACTCCTGGGGACGATGCTGTGACAACTGTGGAAGTGACAAAAGGATTTAGTATGCTGCATAAACTTACTTGGTAAAGCAGTGGCAGGGTTTGAGAGGATTGACTCCAGTTTTGAAAGAAATTCTGCAGGTAAAATGCTATCAAACAGCATCACATGCTACAGAGAAATTGTGAAATGAAGAGTCAAGTGATACGGCAAACTTCACTGTTACTTATCGTAAGGAATTGCCACAGCCCCCCCAGCCTTCAGCGGCCACCACACTGGTCCGTCAGTGGCCATCAACATTGAGGCAAGACCCTCCACCAGTAAAATAATGAACAATTCACTGAAGGTTCAGATGATGGTTAGCCTGTTTTAGCAATAAAGTATTTTTAAGGTATGTACATTGTTTTTCCAGACATAATGCTATTGCACACTTAATGGACTACGGTATAGTGTAAAACACTTTTAGATGTATTAGGAAACCAAAGAACTCGCGTGATTCACTGTATTGTGGTATTTGCTTTATTTTGGTGGTCTAGAACCCATACAGCCTGCGGTATCTCTGAGATAAGCCTGGACATAGCCATAAGTCCTCTAGTCTTCAGTACTGCTGTGCATGCTTTATACCTAATAACTGTCTCATTCTGTAGCTTCTATTTTTCACTCACTGTATGCTTAATCTGTGTTACTGGGAGCTTAATTTGTGTTGTATGTGAAGTTCCCATTCATTATAATACCATAATATTCAATTATATGAGCAATCATAATTTATCTGTTCTGCAGTTGTGGCATAAAGTTATTTCCAAAGTTGTTTCTATATTGTTAACAACACCGGTAGAACAATTGCAGTAACAAAATGAGCATGTAGGGTAATAATGGAGGAGAACAAATGTTTAAAATCTTTTTTCCCTTTTCTTCTCATAAGTTATCCACAAATGAGAAAGGCAAACATTTTCATGTTCACCAATATAAAAGAGTAAGCAGTTTTAAGATATTAATGTAACTCCATTTCTTATGGCTGACCAGTTAGGGAGTTTAATTTTCATTTGTCAGTTATGTGCATAACTCTTGAACCAGCTAATTCAGTTTAACAAGTATGAGCATTTCCTGTCAGAAAACACACTGTTTGAAAGAATCAGTATAAAGAATTAATTTTATAAGAGCCTTACTATAAGGATTCTTGGATCATGGGACAATAGGTATAAAATTTTTCTTGTTAAGGTACTTTTAATACATGCTCTTGAGTGGCATCTAGGATGTTATGTATATGGCTGAACCAAACAGTTTTTTTGTTTGTTTTTCACAACTGATAGTTTTATTAGAAAGGCTGACTTAAGCATCTGCAAGGGTGTGAACCAAATAGTTTTTGGAGGAAAGTTTAGATACAACACAGAGCTAAAAACCATTCACTAGGTGCATTTCAGCAAATATATCCTGGTTGTCCAAAATTTGGATTCTGTCACCTCAGAAGTATTGCTGGCAACTTTCTGAAAATATCTTTAAACTGCTATCTTGGACAAAAAGTATGTAATTTTAACACAAGGCTATTAATTTCCATTGTATAATTCATAAAAGCTAGTAAAATTTTTTAATTTAAGGATGTAAAATTTTATTAAGAACTAACCTTAAGCAGCTATATATATATATATATATATATATATATATATATATATACACACACACACACACACACACACACATATATATATAATAATTTTTTTTTAATTTATGTCGGTAGCTCCCTGGCTGGGAATCGAACCCAGGCCACAGCGTTGATGGCCCTGAAGCCTAGCAACTACACCACCAGGGAACTCCCTTAGATGGGTTTTAAGAAAGAGAGCTCAGTGCCCATCTTGAGCTGCCCAGGGACGGATATGAAGCAAGGACTAAATTCCCTAACCTTTAAGAATTCTGGGGGAGTTCCCTGGTGGTGTAGTGGCTAGGCATTGGTGCTTGCAATGCTGCGGCCTGGGTTCAATTCCCAGCCAGGGAGCTACCACCACCACCCCACCACCCCAAAAAAAGAATCCTGGGTTTTTCCCCTTGGTTTCCGAAGGCCATAGCAATGGCTTCTTTGTGGTGCCCAGAGCCAGGTCCTGCCGTGCCAGAGCACTGATTGGTGGCATGGTAGTTAAAGGAGAAAAGAGGGCTCCAGAACACCGCTCTCTCTGTTGGGAAATGGGGCAAATGCAACGGAGCGCGCTGGGTGAGGTGTGTCCGATCCCCGCGGCTTCTCTCCCCCAGCTGCTGTGCCCACTTAGTTACTGTGTGTGCCTGGGCTTTGGAGGACTTAAGGAGTAGCTAGCTGATTTGGTGATTGCTAGGTGGCCTACTTTATGTAAATATAATGTGATTTTTCTCCACGTTCTTTTGAGGTTTTATGAACTTTTTGTATTGAGAAAAATAGCCAAAGCATCTCTGACAGAAGGTTCCGCACCAGGCAAGAAGGGTGTGAAGCATAAGCCTGGGGATCCTCTTGAAGTGGGAGCCTTTTTTGCAGGGGGAGTGGGGGTGGGGCGGCTCCCTGGCTGGGAATCGAACCCAGGCCGCAGCGTTGAGAGCACTGATGCCTAGCCACTGCGCCCCCAGGGAAGCCCCTGAAGTGGGAGTCCTGAACCATCCTTTCCTTTGTGTCCTTTTCCCCTTTTTTCCTATTTTGGACTAGATCCTCTGTCCTAACAACTTGACTCCTACCCCATCCCCTACCCACATCCCCGAAAAGCCCACACATACACATTTAATTTATGGGGTGTCTTCCCAACTCCTAAGTGATCTGTGCAAAACCCCGAAGCAGCTGAGAATACTCCGTCCCTTGTTCCCGTTCTCCCAAGTCAAGACCTTTCCTCGCCGTGTGATTCATGCTCAACACTTAGATTGCTGTAGTTAGACGGGTCAAGCCTCCATTTGTTTCTAATCCTAGGGTAGAGAGAAGCAGTGAGGGGGACCTCCACTTCGAAAGTGGGGGTCAGGAGATAAAGGAAGGGAAGACGAATGTCTACGTTGCTCTGGAATTTTTAAGCAGGTGCAAGAGACTTACATCAAAGCAGCCACACGACTGTTCACCAGGAGGAGGAATTAACTCCACGTTCACTGCCAGAACAAAGTTTGTGTGAACACCTGCATTTATGGGGCGGGAGGGAGGGTAGGAAAGCATGTACCTGTCTGTTCTTGTCATGGTCCCTGAGTCCCCGTGAGCTCTGGTGACCCCGCCACCCCATCATTGGGGACTGTTGATTTGATGGCCGAGTTCACTGTGTTGGGTACTTCCCATCTTGTAACATTTTGTAACACATGTGCTGACCGTCTTTTTCCCTGGGAAAATAAAGACTTATTCATATTGAAAAAAAAAGTTATTTAGGGAGTTCCCTGGTGGTATAGTGGCTTAAGGCTTTGGCGCTGGCACTGTCAACGCTGTGGCCTGGGTTCGTTTCCCAGCCAGGGAGCTACCCACATACAAAAAAAAAAAAGTTATTTAGATAATAAATGCACAGAACTATACCAAGGAAATCATATGTCCTCCACTAAGCAGTCTCTTTTAGTAGAACTTCTCTTTATGGGTACCAAGCAGATGGCATGGGCTTTTAAGCAGATTGATTTTTATCAAACTGTATACTGAATTCCTTGAATTCCAAACAGAACACCTTGAAATGAGAAAAATATGCACATGCTGCTATCAAGAAAGTTGTGCTAATCCAGATAAAACTACCCCAAGTTTAGACGTGGACTTAAACACCCCAAATATCCAAGATACATTAACGTAAAACAGTAGAAATTCACATTAAAAACTTTATGTAAATATCAAGTGCTTACCCTTGGCTATTTTTTACCGGCAGAATTACCCAGGGCTCCTATTTACTACTAAAGTTTTTAAAATTCTAGCCTGAATTTTGTTGATCTCTACCCCAACGACTAAACTAAAGCAAATTTGCTTTAGTCACACCATATACAGAATAAACAGTTGCTAAGCTGTGGTGTCATCCCACAAATAGGCCATCTCCACCGAGAAGTACGGTCACTTGTCCTCCTAGCCACGCCACCGGTAAGAAAATGAAGAGAAGAGCCCTGGTGTCCTGATGGCCAGCCTTGTGCTCTTCCCATGACACCGTAGTGCACATGTGCCTGTTTTGGAAAGCAATTACTGGCATGGGTGTGTTGTTGAGAGTAAGATGAGCAGCTGGAGTAACAGTAAAAGCGGTAAACACCCAGGAGACGGGAGCAATTACTCTAAAATCTTTGACAGTAAAACGCTGGACACCTACAGGAAAAACTATTAAAATACTTTAAACTATCACAAGCCTAACAGTGATAAGTGGGTAGTAGAGATGGCGGCCGCTGTGGCTGGTCGTGGCGTCAGTGCCAAGTTAGGCCTACGAGAACTTCGTATCCACTTATGCCAGCGCTCGCCCGGCAGCCAGGGCGTCAGGGACTTCATTGAGAAACGCTATGTGGAACTGAAGAAGCCGAACCCCGACCTGCCCATCCTAATCCGGGAATGCTCCGATGTGCAGCCGAAGCTGTGGGCCCGCTACGCATTTGGCCAAGAGACGAATGTCTCTTTGAATAACTTCAGTGCTGATCAGGTAACCAGAGCCCTGGAGAATGTGCTAAGTGGCAGAGCCTGAAGCTTCTGCTGAGGAATTTGCAACAACCCCACAGCCTGGGCTCTGTTGGACTGAGTTCAATGTGGAAAAATGTGTTCTCCTGTTCTCTATAAACTTTGTGTTGTAAGATGTTCTCAAAAAACAAACAAACAAACAAACAAAAAAAACAGTGATAAGTGAAAATCTTTCCAGAAGCTCTTCTTGAATGATCCACATATTGACTTCTGGGCACATTTATTTATAAAAATATACCAGTGTTAACACATTTTTACTATAACCACAGAATTGCCATTAGTTGAATTGTTGCTCACCTAGTCCCCAAAATGATAAGCGGCAGGTAACGGAGCCAATGCCATCTTTGTCATGCTCTCTTTTTCAAGATAACCAAATGCAAACCACTGTTTTTCATTCCCATACTTCACATCACAAAGAAGTGGGGCCAGAGAATTTCCATACACAGAATATGTGCTGCTAGGCTGACCTTTCCTTAGACGTTCATTTTAAAAATGAAACAAAACACATCATTAACTTTTAAAATACCAGCATACTGCCGCCTACATTGTGGAACAATTTGTTCCTAAAACATGAATGTACAGTTTTTTCCTACTATACTGGAAAACGATTCGCACACCCACGGGTGGTACAATTTGCTCCTCTTATAGCTAGAGAGCTTGGGAGAAATCAGACTCCACCAAGTGTAAACAGAATCTGATCACACTACCTCAAACAGCTCTAACTCCAAGACCACTGAAATACCTGACCCATTCTGATGTGTTTTCCCTCAAGATTTACTGCATTGTTAAAAAGTAGTTCATGGTTTATGAAATTTAGAATACAGTAGAATCCAAATTAATTACTTCAAATAATTTTAAACCAATATTCTGCACTCCCATAGTGAAAGGTTCCAAAAATAAAAGAGTAATGAATTCTGCACTTAATACATTTGTTGGTAGTGATTTTTATTTAATTCTGATAAATTTTAAATGCCTTGTAGAATCAAATAGTAAATATTAATTTGTTCAAAAATCATAGTTCTCCCATGGGAGAAGGAAGCTACAGCTATGGAACGGGAAGGTGAGGAAGATGAATGTTAGAACTGAAGTGAAAGTATCAGAGGGAACTCATGAGGTAGCAAATGCATTTCCTGGCTCTGTTCCCCAAAAGGGCCTAGGAACAATGACACCCTAGTAGCACTCAGATCTTGATTTCCAAATACTATTCCCAAGAAAAGAAACTAGGCTCTTTCCTTGGAGAAACAGCCATTCCCAGCGTTGGGCACGCAGTTTATGATAAACCTAGAACACCTGATTATAACAAAAAGCAAGAAAGTTGGGGAGTTCCCTGGTGGTGCAGTGGCTTAAGGCTTCGGCGCTGGTGCTGTCAGTACTGCGGCCTGGGTTCGATTCCCAGTCAGGGAGCTACCCACATACTACCAAAAATAAAATAAAATAAAAACATCGGCATTCTATTAAAAAAAAAAAAAAAGAAAGAAAGTGCTCAGACTAATAGGCACAGGTCAAAAGGATCCATGAATAAGCTTAAAGGTGTCCTTGCTAACCAAATTTGGAACAATTGACTTAAAAAGCATTGTTTAAAAAGAATCAATGAGCCCCCATTGGTGCTCAAAAAAAGTGGGTAGAGGGAGGGAATGAAGCGTTTCTTTGTAAGAGTGCCAGCTAATAACACGTAGATGAAATACTAGATTGTCCAAGTCTCAGCGTGCAGTCACCAACGTAATAAAATGGACCCTGGCAAGGATCATCAATAAATGCTAAAAGTAAACATGATATCGGATATCCAAACACTCTCCAAGTATCTCCTCCCAGATTATTTACTAAGAAAAGGGTAGTCTCCACATGAAAACACCGGACAGAAACCAAATGATTCAAACTGATACTGGCAATAACGTGTCAATAACTTCATGTACCTCTCGATGTGATGCAATGAATGGAACACACAACAGGCTACTTAAGGGGTCTTCTGCCAAAATGTTTACTCTCAACCTTCCTGTGAGAAACAATCAGAGAAATACAGACTTCTACAAGCTAAGTGGCCTGCGTTCCAAGTGTCAATGTCATTTAAAAAAAAAAAAAAAAAGGGTGGGAGAACTGCTCTAAGACTACAAACTCTTGACAACCAAATGCCATGGGTGTGGGTCCTGGGCTTAAAAAAGAAGCTTTAAAGAACACTTTGGGGGAAACTGAGACAAGTTTGAGCATGTCTATATACATATCAGACAATTCTGTCTCATGTCAGTAAATTCCTTGGGTGTGATCACTGTATTATGATCATGTACGAAATGTCCTTATGTTTTGAGGGGGACATGCTGTAATAGTAATGGGTGCAGTATAATGACACTGCTTTCACAAGGAAAGAGCTTAGAGAAATATGGTGAAATAACAATTGGTGAATACAGGAAAAGCACATATGATTGTACTATACTTTCAACTTTTCTGTAAACTTGAAGATTTTCAAAATAAAAAATTGGAATTAAATAAAGAAATAGCTTACCGATACCATGAGAGTACATTGAGGGGCTTTAGCAGAGTGGAACATCCTGCTCTCAATTTTAACCAGACCCAATGAAAAACCAGAAGTGAATATAGAACAAATTGAGGAATCCAGCTAAGATGGCAAACCAATTCCTAGACCTTCACTTCCTAATTAACTTAGACATGTAGATGGTAAATGGTATAAAGGTATTGGTAAATGAGTTATAATACCTTAACCTATTTTATCAGCAAAAAAACATAAGATGAAGATAAAAGGCTAACATGTTTCCCTTCTTCTAAGTATAATTCCAGGGTGGGGGTGGGGTGGGGACTAGCAGGGAAAAAATGTTATTTTTAAAAGTTAATACAAAAAATAGTTAATTCACTGACTTTGAAGTTGGCAAAATTATGAAACTAGATATTTTCTCATCTAGATCTAATACGCATTTATAATTAGATATATACAATTAGACTAGAGCCCACATTGTTTTAAAATCTCCCAAACTGAGAAAAACATCATCACCAGAGTGGTGTTTTATCTTTTAACAAAAAACTATCCCACCTAGATTTGTTCCCTTATGCTTTATTTGCAAATGATAAGACACTGAATCAGCCCACACTACCGATTCCACTAACAGTACATAAAATACTCCCTTAAATATTCAGTATACTCTGTCTTAATAGCTCTCAAAAACATGGTTGCATCTCGAATGCTGCTGGTAGGCTCTGCTGAACTAAACACAGTACTGGAATTTTTAGACAGCTATTAAACTTGAAAAAGTATTTTTATTCAAATGGTCATGAGTTTATTTTGCATTGTGAAATCAGCAGCCCATTTTTACCTCCTCCCTCTGAAATCCCAAGGAGATGCAGCAAAGTTAATAACTACATGGTAGGATGATCACTCAAATTTTTTAATCTCCCTTTAGACATTATATTAACATTCTTATTGCAAGGCATTCCATTCACAAATATTACAGTTTGATAATAAACTTCACACACATACCCCCAAAAGTCTATACCAGATTCAGTCAATTTACTAAATCATTAAAATAATAAAAGTAATGAAAACATCATCATAATTCTTTTAAAGCAATAAAGGTCTGAGGCACTCTGGGAAAGATGTCCTCGTACACATATATGTCAGTGGTATCCAATTACCTTACAAGAAACTCACCAGACAGCCAGTAATCAAGTACACGCTAATGACAATGACTCTGATCTGTGTTCACTGGATCCACTCCCACGTGGACTGAACTACTGAAAGGAACACAGATAGAGGGCAGCTGAGGTCACTCTAATGAGGTTTCCAGCGATGTGAAGGTGAAGTGTTTTCAGCACACCAAGGAGCACTGCATCCCTCCTGCAAGGGAAGTTTAGTCTCCAAAGTTCTTTTCTTATCCCAACCAGGTTTACGAAATGTTAGCATCTAACGCCCCTGGACTGACTCTGCTCACTGCTGGAGAGAGTTCTCAACTGGCTTTCCCCACCATCTTCTACAGTGCAGCCTCCAACCCTCTGAATGTTGCCAAGGCATGCCCTTGAACGAAAAGAGGGAAGAACCCGGTTCCCCTCCCATTTTGACCAAATAGAGGCCTGAAATAGTAACGTGTTACAAAATGCTCATGTTCTGCAACAACCAGCTACCACTTTGGAGCCTGGCTATTTTTGCCGTAAACTAGATTTTTAAAAACCTAGTAACTTTTCTCCCAAGTGAATTTTACCACATCCATTCACTGATACTGAGCCTACACTGAAGTGTCACTGACCGAGTGCTTCCTTACACACAACTACAAGGGTAAATAATTAGCATGGGGAGGAGGAAGGCCAATTCCCCAGTGGGAATTAAATCACTGCAAACTGTGGGTCCATTTATGACAGCATATAACCCTGTCAGAGCAGAATCAACACTAACTCCAGGTCACATAGTGTTGTCATCATATATATGGAATTTAAAATGTGTACATATATATTTCCATACATATATAATAAAAAATCTGAAGCAACATATGTTGCTAAAGTTTCAAGGATTCTCATCGTCACCATTCATCTGGGAAGCAGCTGGCTCCTGACGGCCCAGTCGTGGCAGTGATAAAAGCAACTAGAAGCAGGTCTAAGTCAAAGTGCTCGAAGGGCAAATGAGAAAACGGGTGCAGGTATTTTTGCAGGGGACAGGGGAGCATTGAAAGGAGCTTAGAAATGTTTCCTTTACTCTTCTTGGCTTTTTCAGACCCAAGACAAGTTCTTGAGGACACATGTCAAATGCTGTAGTCCTTCCTTAGCTAGAGTAAAAAACAAAACAGATGGTAAAAAATTCCCTCTTCCATTCTGCACTCCCAATAAAACGTACAAGTACAGCTAGAAGGTGTTACTGAGATGTGCCATCGCAATTTCGGAAATTAAAATTGGGACATGAAGTGAGGCCGCGTGCTGTCCAGCCGCCTGGTGAGGATCTCACAGCCAGCGTCCGTGACCAGCAGGGTGTGCTCAAACTGAGCGGAGCGCTTCCCGTCTCTCGTCACCGCAGTCCAGCCGTCGGGCCAGGTCTCATCCTGCCATCCGCCTTCAACAAACACAAACAGTTTCTTAAACCTCTTGCTCAGATTTGTAAATTCGTGCTGGGCAAGTGTATCTGCATGTACTCCTGCATCCGCAGGCAGCACAGAAAACCAGTGAGGAAATTCATGATTAAGATTCCCACTTACACATCACTGATCTAGCTGAAGCCTCTGAACTTCATTTTGGTCTTTAGTTCAATGAAGTAATGATGATATTTAAATTTAGCTCAGGTGTGTTATACCTTCACTTTCTTTTTATACTTCCCAAATACCAAAGCAAGATAGTATTTTCAAATTAAAGGCACTGGGTTTCATTTTAGAAAATACATTGATGCCACTCATCATAGAACTACAAGTAAAAAAAAATTGAGTGAATAAATTCATCTCTTTCCTAGTATAACTCTGGCATTTGACTAAACTATAGCCTATGTATATTTTGAAGGAAATAATGTAAAATTTATACTTTTATTATAGCAGTTAATTCCTGACATAACTGTAAAATGGCAGGCACACAGATGGTGAGAACAGATTGTACCGTGAAAACTTTGTAGACCACATCCCTGTAACCAAAAAGGAGGGCAAAGAGAAAGAAATAGGGATTGGCTAAAGAATAAAAAAATTACAATGAGACAGAATGGGTTAGAGAGGGACTGACACTAGAGAAAGGAAATAAAGGGATGGAGAAACAAGCCTGGGGACGATGAAAAAAAAATGCCATACTAGAGGAGAGAAGTGGGGGAGGAGAGGCACTTTTTATAAAAAGTTATGGAATTCTGGACGCCACGATAAAATATATGTGTACACAGACTTTGTCTCCAAATTACAAGTCAAAAAATCAATACGTTCTTCATTTTGAGTACTCTTTACCAAAGATTAGGTCTCACTGACTCAGACAAATCCCAGAGCATAAACTATGCACTGAAGTAAACAACTTTTGCAAAATTAAATCCCAGTCTAAAAAGAATACATGAGGTAGCTTAAAGAAAGTTAACTCATGCTTTGTGAAAGAGCTGAGTAAATGGTTACTTTTTAATGCATGCCCTTATGTGCATGACCTTGTCATAAATGGATTTCAGACATGATACTGTTGTGATTTTATTATGATCTACTGAAACAGGTTAGTAATGTCAAGTCAAACATATTTGGCTACTATTCTGAGGAAATTCAAATTCCTCTTTGGATTTGAGACTCTGGAACTGGGGTTTACACTCCAGTAAGCCAGTGTTATAATTTGCTGATTATCTGAAAATTTTTTGAAAATTTGCTTACCCCTGTAAATATCACATGATGTCTCACCACCCAGGTGCCAGAGTTAATGAAAACAGGTCTACAACCAAAAAGACACTTTGCTCTCACTGTCTGGTCTTTCTCTGCTCATTTGTTTACTGCTCTTGCAATTACATGATCAGAACTTTAATCCAAGAAGACAATGAGAAGAATACCTTACATTGGTACAGCTCTTTAATGTATACAAGGTCCTCTGTGTTAATATAAATCATCTCACTTAATTCTTACAGCAGCCCTTGGGGAGTTGGCAAGATAAAAATTGTAATTTCCATTTTAAAGAAAAGGCAACAAAGGATCAAGGTAAGATGACAGCCTCTAAAACAGCCTCCAATGCTCCGCTCCTCCCCGAGTGTGGACTGGACTCACGTCTAAGGAAGAGAATCTGGTAGAAATGATGGGATGTCACTCCCAAGATCAGGTTATAAAGAAGCATCCAGACACAGGTACCCTTTAATACTGGGCCCAGGACACACTACCTGCTACAACTGCCTGACTCCGCATCCCCTAATCCCAACAAAAAAGTGGCAGAAAGAAGGTAAAGGCTTCCCGAAGCAGGCCCCAGTGACACTCTGACACCTCAGTAAGGGGCTCTAACCATGACACAGCGTCTAGCACCATTGCCACGTACCTGTCACAAGGAATATCAAGAGAACATAAAGCTGTGCTGTGCTCTCTCCACAACAGTCACATGATGTCACGTGAAGACCTGAGTGCAAACCCTAGACCAGTGGTCCTCAACCTTCCTAATGCTGCGACCCTTTAATACAGTTCCTCATGTTGTGGTGACCCCCATAGATTTTCATTGCTTCTTCATAACTGTCATTTTGCTACTGTTATAAATCGTCATGTAAATATCTGATATGTGTTTTCTGATGGTCTTAGGCAACCCCTGTGAAAGGGTCGTTTGACCCCCAAAGGGGTCACGACCCACAGGTTGAGAACCGCTGCCCTAGAGTCTGACAAATTTGGCCACGTAACTGGCTAAGTGACTTCAGGCAAGTTCCTTAACCTCCTCAAAGATCAGTTTGCTCTTCTGAGGGGGACAGCACGTACCTCACAAATTGAGAATTAAGTCATATAACCATGCCTCAAACTGAGTGGCTCTCCACCCCCCCAACCCGCCCCCATGTCAGCCAAGAACTTCTGCACGGGCTCAATGGAGGCTCCTACTTATTACAACTCACCCTTTGACAGGATCTTTATGAAAGGGGGCCAGGATTCAAGTACTTCAGCATCTACTGACGGAGAATTAACATGTAGAAAGTACTGCTTTCTTGCCAATCCTTATAACTGTGAGTCAAGTTTGAGATGGGGCAGGCAGTGGAAATAAAAAAGAAAGTAGAGCAGACTACTCATCTGATCATGAGTAACCAAAGCAAATGAAAATCCAATCAAAGAATATCATAGCATCCGTTTTTTCTCACCTTCACAAATCATTGGCTCAATTGTAAATACGTGGCCCGCCTTCATCACTCCAACTGCTTTATTTTCTGAAATTAAAGAAAAAAAAAATCTCAAGACATAGCAAAGAGAACCAACAGTGTACTCTCGAACAGCTCACTGGAGAGAGTACACAACTTACATTCCTATTAGCGATTCGTACATCAATCACTTTACCCTCTCCTAATTCTTCCTCCTTAAAGTAGATACAATCACCTACTTTAGGGCAGATGTTTTCTAGCATGTTGTGCTCTGCCTATGTTTTCTCCAGGAAAATACAGAGCTATCCATCGGCTGCAGTTCACGTTGTTAGGACGTCCATGAAAGGAAACGTGCCGCCCTTCATGTTACAGCAGAATTAGAATCACAATCACAGAAAAAAGCCAAGTGCCACTACCGCCCCAGGTGGCAGAGTTTAAGGCAGAGTAACCAGTGTTTCCGATTATGCCTGAAGTCTCCCACCCCTTGTGTGTGTGTGTGTGGGGGGGGGGGTGGACGTGGGGTGAGGGCCAGGGCACAGCCCCAAGAAACAACTGCCGATTTTCATTCAATTTTCTATGTTGTCTTTTCTTATTTTCAAAGGGGAACTCCTCTGCACATTAACCATTTTTTCTTAATGCTGAAAAACTAGTCCTTTTTATTTGAAAACAGAAATTTCATTTCTCCCTCCAAATACCATTTCAGCCTTTTGTCCAAGTTTGCTAATATGAGAGTATTTTTTAGGACCATCATAAGAAACAAAACTATGAATTAAAGTGCCCAGACCTGCCACCCCCCAAAAAAGGCCGAAAATTTTAAAAAGGGACAGGAATTTTTAGATAACCTCAGACAAAAACAGAGAACCAGTTTAAATTTCAAATTAAAAAACAAGAACTGGGAAGAGCCCCAGTAAACAAATGTCTGCATTTGCTCGGCCTGACCAGCAGAGGGCGAAAGCACTGGCTTTCACGGTTCTTGGTCCGGTTGTGGGTCTTCATGACTTTGGCAATGAACGACAGTGTCCACTGGGGCTGAATCGACTAAACACCATGCTTTCTAGGTGTGGGACACTCTCACTCACACGTTTCTATTCCAGGACATCTTTCCTTGTGAACAGCTTCATGCTGCATTTCCACTACCTTAGGTACTGCCAAAATGCACTTACTACAGGTGCCAAATATGGAGTTTCTAAATTGTTATAAATTTGACGGGCAAAAATAATTGACTTTTTATTGCTAACCTCATGAATTTTCTCTTCAAGCAACAAGCAATTTACTACATAGACACAATTGGTCCTATTCCCTTGAGGATATCAAAAAGAAAATGCCAATGCTGTCAGTGTGGAGTCATGGAAAGAAAACAGGATAAAGAAATCCAGCGCTGCGCTGTCCAGTACCGCAGCATGGGCTGCATGTAGCCACTGGGCACTTGAAAAGTGGTTGGTCATGTAAAAATATGCCAATTACAAAGACAAGAACAAGCATGTAATATATCAATAATTTTTACATTCATTAAATGTTGAAATGCTAATGTTTTGAATGTAAAAAATTAAATACAATATACTATTAAAATTAATTTCTTTTTACTCTTTGAATATGATCACTAAAAAATTTTATCTTACATATGTGCCTCATATGTTCTATTGGACAGCAGTGATACAGAGAATCAAAGTTCCACTCCTGTTTCTGTCACTGATTCATTATTCAAGAAAAGTTACAGCTCCCACTCATCTCGACTCATGGTTTCAGTTTCTCAATGTATCTCACTCAACCAATACATATCAACTGAGTGACTACACTATTGCAGACTCTATGTAAATACTTTTTACATAGTGTCATCTACCTCTCAGAATTATTGCAATAAACATTCTAAATGTAAGGCATTATCATCATTCCTCCCAACCATTAATAACTTAAATAAAGAAGCAAATAAATTCTCATCTAGCAAGGACTTCTCTTACATAGAAGCAGGTGAAGGGAAGTTACACAATTTCCTGGTTCTGCCCTTAATTGGTTAGGAATAGAGAGCTACACACCAAATTTACATTTCAAAAGGCCTCTGCTCCACAAAGACTCTCACAGCACTTTCCTAGAATACTTCCCTAAAGTGATAACAACATATTCTGATTTATATAAACCTAATTTACGCTTGACTTTTCATAAATATGTCAAATGTATGAAATGAAGTATATCTACCTGGTCCTTGTTTCTTTCTTCAAAATTGTGTTTTATTTGTAATTAAATGGTTTAAAAGGAACCTCAAGTGACGTCTCTTATATATCAGTGGCACTGTATTTAGCTGACACCATCATCATTGACACATATCCCTTTCTCCTACAAATCCTATCTTCTTCAGTCTCTCTTTATATGATCCATACCTAAACCTGAATTTGTAACCTCTGTAAGGTAAGGGCACTTTTCTCATTTCCTCCCTGTGCACACTCTTTTCATTTACACACACGCACGCACATGCCATAGTATTCAGAATAGCTACTTCTATTCTGTTAAAGGGAACACATATTGGGTGAAATCAGATACTCATTTTCTGTCGCTAGCTTTTATTTCAAACACAACTCACAGCTATGTGGTCTGCTAATAAATACTTATTGATCTATTAATGCAGTGTTCTAAATCAGCAGTCCCCAACCTTTTTGGCAGCAGGGACCAGTTTCACGAAAAGACAATTTTTCCACAGAACAGGGGAAGTGGGGATTGTTTCAGGATGACTCAAGCATATTACATTTATTGTGCACTTTATTTCTATTATTATTATTATATTGTAATATATAATGAAATAATTATACATCTTATTTGCCATTATAAAGCCTGCCACCAGATGCAGCTTAACTGTCATCTGCCACTCACTGATAGGGTTTTGATATGAGCCTGCAAGCAACTGATCTATGATCTCTGTGCAGCCAAACCCCTCTGCTAATATTAATCTGTATTTGCGGCCGCTCCCCAGCACTAGCATCACCACCTCAGCTCCACTTTGATCATCAGGCATTAGATTCTCACAAGGAGCGTGCAACCTAGATCCCTCCCATGCGGAGTTCACAACAGGGTCCGCACTCCTCTGAGAATCTTACGCTGCTGCTGCTGTGACGGGAGGCAGAGCTCAGGCGTAATGGAAGGGATAGGGAGCGGCTGTCAGTACGGAGGGAGCTTCACTTGCTCACCACCACTCACCTTCTGCTGTGTGGTCTGGTTCCTAACAGGCCGCAGACCAACTACCAACATCTAGATTTTACTACCTCACCCCTGGACCACAGCAACAGTGCAGCTGGCTGACTGCACAGCAGCTCTCACCTCTAATACATTCTAGGTGCCACTGCCAAACCTGTCTTCCCAAAAGAGCAATTTTACACATTGCCATTCCTCTGCCCAAGAATGTTTCTTTAGACCCCTACAAATGAATTCAAATATTCTCAATCTGGCACTGCCTATTACTAGTTCTTAACACAAATACTCAGCCAAGCTTATATGGTCCCCTTTCAGTGTCAACTTGAAGCTTCCCCTTCATCTAGAATGTTCTTCCCTCATCTTCTTCACTAAACCAAGTATCAATCATTCTTCATTTCTCCCACAGGACCTAGGGCCAAACTGCTTCCATCCTTACGAGGCAACACTAAGTACAGGAGGCAAGACTGACTGTACAAAGCCAGAGAGAACCCAGGCACCAACTCCCACCTTGGCACTTACTTACTAGTCTGTGTGAACTTGAGTAAATAAATTACTTCACTAAGCACAGAAACTGCTTTTCAAAACAGGGCTACGAAATTACTGAGTTGTGATGATCAAAAAATGTACGTTGTCATCATCATCATCACTCTAAAATTTAACATTAAGTGCTTTGCATGTATTAACTTACTTAATCCTAGTAACAATTCTAGAGTAAGTGCCCTTCCCTACTATTGTACAGATTGGAAAACTTAAGCACAAAGAGATACGTGAAAGTGGCCGTATAGCAGTGGCTCATACATATTTGTTAAATTCCTTCTCATGTCACTTATTGTGGACAACTTTCATTTCTAGTACTAAGTAACAAGACTTATTCCTACATGTTTTACCTCTCCAAGAGAAAAGGTTTCCGGAAGACATCAATTGTCTGATACCTCCTCGGTTATACGACAGCACTCAACTTGAGGAAAGGTTGTCTACTCCCCTCTATTTATACCAACTAACAGTACAGTATCTGACATACACCAAGTATTCAACTCAAAACAAGCTGAACCCGTTTCATTTAAGGAATCAGAATAGTGATGACTAGACATTTGGCAGAAATGGTTTGCGGTTCACCAAAATTAGTTTACTTTCTTCCCAGTGTACTCAGCTAGATAACGCTTCCCAACTTCTTTTGCAGTTAGTACAGCCAGGTGACTGAATTCCTGCCGAGGAAAAGTAAATGTGGCCATTATGCCAATTCCAGGCTGGCTCATTAAACCCTCCGAAGCCTACCCCTTCCCAGTATCTACAGATTAGAAGGGCAACTCCCAAAGTGACCCTGAAAGCTATAGGTTGAAGATGACAGAGCCTGGGTCACAGAATAACTGCCCCAACGCCCCCACAGTAACCAAACAGCCATGCTTTGGACGGTTATATGAGCAAGATAAATACACGAACATGTACTATATTTGAGCAAATATACATTGGGGGGGTGGGGGGGTCTACCTATAACAGCTAATAGATTAATAAGTATAAAATAGTAGTTCCTATCAAATGTGTGAATAAATATTGGTTGACTAAATGGACAGCAAATACCAAATCTCTGAACAGTACTCACTGGCATAGTGGGGTACATTGGGTGCTGTATGAAAAAGCTTGTGAATTCCATGTCCACAGTAGCTTCGAACAACAGAAAAGCCGTTCGCTTGGGCATGCTTCTGAATAATGTTTCCCAGTTCTCTGTAACGAACGCCAGGCTTCACTGAAAGAGGAAGAGAAGACTCATGACAAAGAGTAATAAAAACTAACATTTACTAACCAATTTCTAGGAGCCAGGAACCTTTCTGAATGCTTTATGTGCCTACATGCTGAAACTGTCAGATGAGGAAACTGAGGCACAGAGAGGCTATACTACCAGTACATGGCAGAGCTGAAATTCAAACCAGCAGCAGCTGCACCTCCTCCTGTGATGCGGGAAGGGAGGACACACGTGCAGGACTAAGGGCCTGGAGGAGGCACTTTCACTTGCTGAATAAACAAGAGAGAAGAAAACCCTCCTCTTCCTCTCCTTCCCTACTGTCAATTGTGCTATTCTACCACCTTGAGCAGAAGAGGTGAGAGAGGAAAAAGCACCAGGAGAAACGGGAATATCCAAAAAAGGCTGTGACTTGTTCTAAGTTTCTGTCTGGTCAACTTCTCTAACAAGTACTCCCCCAGGGCTTCCTCATCCCCATAAAAGTGGTCCCCAAGTTATTCATAGTTGCCTCTGCGAAAGGTCCCGGGGGGCAGGGCACAGAAAGGTTACTTCTCACTATATACTTCCTATCCCATTTAATTTGTATGATTTGTACAACTGTTTCAATAAAAACCAAAACAGAACAAAGGGCTCTCGGTGCTGTTATGGCTCCCCTAGTGCTGAGACCCGAGGAGCTGGGCCCTGCCGGACTCCTGGGGAATCCAGCTGTGGTTCTGGGGGTCCTCCAACTGCCTGCAGTCTTCTACTCTGCCTGATGGCCAACCCGAGGTTCAGGTGGTACAACATATCTTCTTCTGCCTATCAAATTCCTGGACAAACAGCTCAAGGAATCATTCTAATTAACACTCACTTGCTCTTAACCAGATATTCCAACTTGACTTTTCTGGGGGAAAAGGGGGAGGTTAATGATTTTGAGGAAACATGTTGACTTTCATAATTTTCTTGCATTCCCATTCAAGTCTTCCTTTCAGTCCCAGTCAGTGGAGAGAAAAGCAAAATTTGAACCCATGTTGCACAGTATACAAAATAAAGAAAATCCCTGTTCAGTAATGAAGAAGGGTGAGAGGAGATCCCCCCCCCCTCCCCAGTGCTCAAACCAGAGGCAGTTCTGGTCCCAAGGGTGCACTTTGTAATATCTAAAGGTATTTTTGGTTGCCACAACTAGGAGTAGTGTTACAACTGGCATCTAGTGAGCAGAGACCAGGAATGCTGCTAAGCATCCTACAAGGCACAGGAAAGGCCCCTACAATGAACAATCAGCAGACTCAAAAAGTCATTAATGTGTAAATTGAGAAGCCCTATTCTAGGCTAATTTCAACAACCCGTCAAGCTCTACACCACGTTAGGCAGCCAAACTAGTGGAAAACCAGGGGCAGGAATGACACATACAAAGGTGTTAATAGTGCTGTCCAGAGATTAAGCAACTTTTTGTTTTTCCCTGGCTACTGTTATGAAGATGTTGGTTTCTGATAGTTTCTTGGCAAGGCTTATTCCCGTGTGTTTGTAAAATATCATTCCAGCTGTCTGGTTATTTCAATCAACTCAGAGAGAAGCAAACAGAATTTTAAACATTGAACATGTTATCTGGCAGCAATCCTAAAAATTATTTAAAACTAAAGCTTCCACAAATGAGAAACTAAACCCTAAAGTTCTCATCTCACAATACCACTGGGAATACTAAAGTTTTTAAATAATCAACAGTAAATAATAAGTAACTAGAAACCTCACATATTGATACATGAAAACATTGCATGCTTTCATTTTTCATTCCTCCAACTTCATCGAATTAGTAAAAATTTCATCATCACCCATGCATGGTAAATGAACTAAAAACAATAAAAATAAGGACTCTAAGTTATTAGCAATAACTGTATGTTTGCCTAAGAACTCTGCTCTGTCCAATACTTTGTGGGTGACAGATGGAGTCATTTTTTTGGTAGTAGTGGTGGGCGATGCAGATCATACACTAAACAGTAACGCTGAAATGCTATGAATTTCAACTGAAAAGTTGTATGCCCTCAAATTATCCTTTTTAGTAACAGTCTGTTAACATTTACAACATGGCTTTCTTTCTCTCTCCTCACAAGATACAGCATAAAGAACAATAAAAATAGTCTGAATTAATTGTCTGTATGGACAAAGGCAGCCAGCCAGAGAAAAACCCTACAGAAACACCCCTCTACCCAAAGATATTCGCTACACTAGCAAGACACCTAGAAAACATCAAAGTCCAGTAAGGAAATAGTTGTAGGAATTTTTATACTATATATGGAATATAATAGACAGCCATTAAAACAATGTGACAGAGCTATGCATGTGGGTATGATGCTACTTTGGAAAGATCGCTAAGATATTATTAGTTGGAAAAGTACCAAATTACAGAATGCTACAAATATTATGATTCCATTTAACCTAACTAAACACGCATGGGTATGTGTAAGTGTGGGTGAATGCACAGAGGAGAAAATAACCTAAATGATAAAAGTGCATACCTCCGAAGAGAGATATAACAAGGAAAGAAAGGCAAGTGTAAAAAAGGATCATTAATTTTTCCCTCATAATCTAGTAGTGTTTTAATTTTTTATAACAAGAACATAATATTTATAAAAGAATAAAAAAGAAAACAAATTGCATTCAAGAACTATCCATACATTCTTCATTTATCAGCCAAAGAAAAGGAAGACCCAACACAGAAGAAACACAGGACGATAAGCAATCATTTGGTCCACCCTCATCAAGAGACTGCAATTCATCCTTAAACCATTACTGCTAACACCCAAACCTCACTGAGGCAGGGGAGAGGCCAAGCCGGCAGAGGACAGAGAGTTCACGTGCAGTGACATGTCCTCAGAGGCCCACCAGCACAGCAGTTCCAGCGGGTGCCCGGCACAGAGGCTGACCTGCGTCGATGGCTTGCATCAGGCACTCATACGTGGTCTGAACCAATTTCCGTGCTCCCTCATCCACGTCTCCAACAAAAAACGTCTCGTTCAGATCCCCATGATAGCCATTGCGATAAAGAGTAATGTCCACTGCAAAAGAATGTTCAAATATAAAGACCACGTTGTTTTTATTCCAAAAGTGAAGTACAGTGTCTTCAACACAATAACATCAAGCAATTTAACAAGAAAGATTAACTTGGGCTTCTCAATCAGACACTAATGGATACAGTTATTGTCAGACACTCCTATCCTAATGCAGGTACGCTCGCTGTGGAGGACAGGGAAGGGTCAGGCAGCACAAGCCAGACGGTGGGCTTTTATACTCTTATTATAGTAGTAATCAGATCATTTGTGGCAGAAGAAAAATGCATTCATGCAAGATCAATAACCCAAGTTAATAACACTGAATGGAGGACTCATTTGACATGCTGCTTTAACTTACTATCTTCAATGAGTCTTCCCTCCTCTGAGTGAATCAATAAATAGAAAAACACACTTATTTTTCAAAAACTCATTTGCCTTTCACTTCTTTGTGAATATTCATCCTTTTCTTCGTCCCCATGCTTAAGAACAGGATTACTACTACACCTTTATAATACACTCAATGTCATTAAAGAGCACACAGAAAGAGTGTTTTTAAACCACACCACGAACTTCAAACTACAGTATCGCAGCACAGGTGTGTTGGCTCTGGCACCACAGGTATGTTCCTGAAGAACCTCACGTATTATGCATGTAATGAAAAAAAACCCAGGGTTTGTATGAAAACAGAGTGGGGCAGACCCCTCAAAACCCGTGGAACTATATGCACAGACAACCTATCTAAAGCAGAAACAGTAGAACAAAACAGGGTCTCCACAGGCATGTGCAGCCAGCCTCACAATCAGTGCCATGTGCTGCAGTCTTGAACACTCAGGCTCATGCTTCTTCGTTGGGTATGTAGGTCCTTGAAGATACCTGATCACTAAAGACAGCAAGCTCATCAACATTAAAAACAGCATCTAGGAGAGCCCTCTTCATCAGTTTTTTAAAATCACAGATAAAAACGACTGGGCAGCCTCTTCCTCTGCACTAGCAGCTTCTCAAGATAATTTTAACATCGTGGTCCTTAAAGTCGCTTTATAAACTTTCTATACTTCTGCAGAATTTTTAGCTCTTTTCTTAAGGTCTTTACATGTTACTAAGGATTTCCCTTTATCTGTCCAAAGCATGCCCTGATCTCTTCAAAACCATTAGTGGCTATTGTAAATAATGCTACAAGGAACAGAGGGGTGCCTATATCTTTTCGAATTAGTGTTCTCATTTTCTTTGGATAAATACCCAGATGTGGAAATGCTGTATTATACAGTAGCCAACATATGGAAGCAACTGAGGCGTTCACCAACAGATAAATGGATAAAGAGGGTGTGGTACATCTACAATGGAATATTATGCAGCAATAACAAAGAATAAAGTCTTGCCATTTGAGACAACGCAGATAGATCTAGAAGGCATTATACTAAGTGAAAATAAGTCAGGCAGAGAAAGACAAATACTGTATGGTTTCATATATATGTGGAATCTAAAAACAGCAAAATAAACAAAACAAAAACAGATTTATAGAAAGAGAGACCAAAGGGCTGGTTACCAGAAGGAAGAGGTGGGGAGACGGGAGAAGAGGAAGGGAAATAGTCAATAATGTGATAATTTACATGGGACAGATTACTAGAATTAGTGGGGCGATCACATTGTAGGGTATGAAAACGATGAATCACTATATTATACATCTGAAACTAACATAACCAATAAGACTGTATACCAACTATACTTAAATTTTTAAAAATTTAAAAAAGAAACTGAAAAATATATATATGTTAAATACTAAAAAAAAAAAAAAAAAAAAGATTAGCAGGGAAAAAAAAAAGAAAAACCCACTTGAATCAACATTACTGACATCTTTCATCTATTGTCCAATCAAATATATACCAAAAACATCCTTTTAGAAGTATCTTAAAAGAGGTATCTAAAAACATGAAAAAGGTTTCCGCAGATTTAAGATTGCTTTAAAATTTTAAATATGAAAAAGTACAGGTTAAAGACAAGAAGCAAGTGAAGAAAATTCAATTAGACCTCCAAACCTTGTTGTTTCTTTGCTCCTGGTGATGAAAGTTAACATTCAATGTATTTCTTACCATTAACAATATCACCTTCTTGCAAGGGCCGTCTATCCGGAATTCCATGACAGATCACTTCATTCACTGACGTACAACAGGACTTTGGGAAATTATAATAATTCAAGGGAGAAGGATAGCAATTTCTGGCAATGCATGCCTACAATAAATTAAAACACAAAGAAAATAATTTGGAATGTATGAAGAAAAAAATTAATCTGTATGCAATCAACTGGATTTTAAAATTTGGAAAATGTCAAAATTTTGTTGTACAGATAACCCTTACAAAGAATTTAATACTTTATGTTAGAAATAGCAGTAAATATTATCTGCTTCATTATCTCATGATGCAACTATGTACCAAGTACCGATAAATCAATTATATTCCTTTTTAAAAAAAAAAAAAGGACCCTAAGTCAGTATTTTTCAAACTGCTGTTTGTGACACATTAATCAGTTGTGACTAACAATCCCCACATCGGCAGTGGACATAAACACCTTTAAAATACTTAATAATTTAGTAGATCTTTATGATTCACGTTTGTATGATGACTACAGCAAGTTTAGTTTTCCATGTGATTTATTTACTAGTTATTGCTTTTCTTTTGTGAGAAATTTACTTATATAATGCAGGCAGTCATCTACGACAGGGTTACAAGGTCTCTTCTTGATATATAGACAATCTTTATAAGAAATATATTCCTATATCATATTTACTACAAATATTTATCTGGTCTGTTTACTTCTTGTTATTGTGGATATGAAAGGGCACATTATTTCTCACTAATCTAGTTTCACAAGTTGTCAAATATTCTTTTTTATTTCAGAGTATTTGAAATAATTTATTTAAAGCACAAATAAAGTTAATCATTTTATAATAGCTAAACTATTATGAAATGCGAGGTTTCATAAACAAGGTATTTCAAGTTCACCTCAGACCTCAATGTCACAGATACTGAAAGATGGAAATGGCTGTTGAATATTTATTTTTTTTAAATATTTTCTATATTTGAAACAAATTAAAAATCTGCTTCCAAATAAGCTTAGTCAGGTTACTTCAGACATTCAGAACTTAAGCTTACTTAATTTTTAGAAGGCTAAAACATCTAATAAGGTGAAAAAATCGTTCAAAGCATGAAGTTCTTACTAAGTGCACTGCATGATCTATTTCTTCAGTAGTTACTCCTGGTTTAATCATCCCAGCAGCAATGTCCAGGACTTCTCTAGCAAGCTGTAAAAGAGAAACACGTAACACATTCTAGCAGAAATGCAACAGAAATCTTTACCCTCTGCACTATCACAGACTTTTGTTTGAGATTTGTAAAATACATCACTTCGAATAATACAATCCTGAATTTTTATTTGTATTTCTAACCCCTATCAATAAGTGCCTGCGTGTGGGTGTGTGTGTATGTGTGTGTGTGTGTGTGTGTGTGTGTGTGTGTGTAAATACATAAAAAAAAAAATTGGGCTGACTAGCAAATAGCTTAGTAAGTCTGATTTCTACCTGAAAAGGTACATCCTAAGTATCCTAAGTAATCTAATCAATAATTAACTGGTAGAGATTAAGTTTTGTCATATTTCTATAAAGGAAAGGGAAAGGAGGGAAATAAAACAGATGAATGATTTTCCTCAAAGAATCGTATCACTTAAGTGACAGAAATATAAATTTCTCCAGATTATCAGAGTAAATTAGTATCAAATCACTCTTAAATCTTGAATAAAAACTATAAGGATCATTTCTAAATGAAAACTATCAATTCTTGTTTTTTTTCCCATAGAAAAATGTGAACACGTGTAAGTATCAGCCACTAACATAGTACCACAATGCATAGGTATTTCACAACAGAAGCTCCAGCTTAACTTTATATAAGCCTTAAATTATGCTCTATATGTTACTCATGAAAATAAAAGGACAAAATGTCATAAAAATCTGGTTCTTTTAAAAAAGTAAATACATGGGGTAAAAAAAAATACTCTCGAGTAAATACAGATTATCTGCCATATTAATTTTTCACATGGGCTATTTAAGTAGAAAATAGAATTACACAGAATTATATACTAACAAAAACTTAATGAAAATAGTAAGCATGACTATATAGCCCAAAGTAACATTTCCTACCTTTGTAAATCAGCAAATCATTGACTTCATGTCCAATTACAACTTAAATGTGTGCTATGCAATGAGGAAAATAAAATTCTTACCCTACATACAAGTCTCATTCCTTCTATATCTTCGGATGACAGCAATTTAATTTGAGAAGTGCCTTTAAGAGCCTGTTCAGATTCAGACATTCCTGGAAAGAAAAATCAGTAAATAAAACCAAAGTGAACACAAAGATGTAGTAGCAAGCATAATTATCTCCCTGATAATATATAATAATAATAATCAAAGTCCAACTATTTCACATAATAGTATTTCATAATTTGGGAGGATCCAGGTCAGACTTTTTTGAAAATATATTTTCAAAAGAAAGTGTAACTTGCTAAACAAACTGAAGAAAGACTTCTAAAGAATAAAGTTCCAGGAGTTCCCTGGTGGTGAAGTGGCTTAAGGCTTCGGCTCTGGTGCTGTCAACGCTGCAGCCTGGGTTCGATTCCCAGCCATGGAACTACCCACATACCAAAAAAAAAAAAAAAAAAAAAAAAAAAAAAAAAAAAAAAAAAAAAAAAAAAAAAAAAAAAAAAAAAAAAAAAAAAAAAAAAAAAAAAAAAAAAAAGAATAAATTTCCAGATCTATTAGAAGCCAGTCAATATGGAGTACTTATTATACGACAGGCAGTATGCCAATGATGTCAGTAAATGACTAGCATTTGAAGAGTACCACACAATTCACAGCCTGCTTCATTAGCTCATGGTGCAACGATATACCAACAACTGATAAATCAATTATACTCATTTATTATTTTAAAATAGACCCTAAGTCAGTGTTCTTCAAACTGCTGTTTGTGACCCATTAGTCAGTTATGACTAACAATTTTTTTAAGTAAATAAAAGAAATAGAAAAACATCAGGTTATATCATACAGGGCAGGGATTAAGTGCTACTATGAAAAGTTTAATTTACACACACAACACAGATCATGTTTTAAAATACATTTCTCGCTCTGTCATAGTGAGAAAAACTTGAGAAATTCTGCTTTAAGAATCTTCACTAATAAAATTAGCTTAACTCAAATTATTTACATATTTAAAAATATTGAAGCCAGTAACAATTATTTCAAAATATGACTAAATGAATATAACCAAAAACTAATGTTTTTAATAAATGGTAATATAAAAATCCCAACTAATATATTATCAAACAGGATCCAAAATACATATAATAATACACCATGGCTTAACTGAGACATACTGGAAAGGCAAGGACAGTGCAATATTAACAAATCTATTAATATAATTCATCATAGTTAAAGATTAAAGAAGGAAAAATAAATGATTACCTAGAAGGATGATTCTAATAATGTGGCCAGCTACCACCCCAACAGGATTAATGTAAACCTAGAACCCCTATCACGGAAAGCCCACTATCAGCACTAACGTTGTTCTGACAAGACTAGGTATATTAAACAAGAGAAAGAACAAAATATATAAAATTAGAAAGAAAAGGACAAAGTCCTTATCAATTTCAGATGATTACATATCCTTAGAATAAGGGAATACCTAGTAAATGATTAGAAATTAAGAATTCAGCAAATTGTCAGATTATAAAATAAATATATCAAAAACAGTAATTTTCCCATATATGGATACAGAAATACAGAAGATACTATTTACAAGAATAACTAAAGAAAAAAAAACAAAACAAAAAAGAAGTATCGAGGAGTAAATTTAATAAAATACCTATTAATAATGAAGAAAAAATTTAAATACCATAGAAAGACATAAAAGGAGACTTAAATGAAATAGGAAAACATACCCTCTTCCTGGATAGGAAGACTCAATATTGGAAGGTGTCAATTCTTCCAAAATTAGTTTATAAATGTAATACTACCCCAATAAAAAATGGCAGTGGGATATTTTTGGGAAGTAGACAAGCTGATTCCAAATTTCACATGGAAAAACAAACATGCAAGAAAAGCCAGGAAAATTCTGAAAAAGAGGAAAGGTGGGGACAACAAGGCCTACCAAATAAACATTACATAGCTATAGTAACTAAGAGTTTGGCAATGGCACATGATTAGATAAATGGGTTAATGAAACAGAACAGAATCAAAAACAGACCCAAAGACATGTGAGACTTTAATATAATGATGATATGGGCTGTATTGTGAATCAGTAAGAAAAGGACTGAAATTTTAAATAACTAGTGATGTGACAACCAGATATTCTTTGGGGAATAAAATTAAGTTGCATCTTGTATCTGTATTTAATTCCTAATACTAAATAAGTTTCAGATGAGTAAAAAATTTTATCACATGCCAAACAGGTGAAACCATAAAAATAGTGGAAGAAAACATGAAAAAATATTTTTATAATCTCTGAACCAAAAAGATCTTTCTAGGTCATTAAGCCATAGACACCTTAAAAGAAAATACTGACAAATTTTATACCAGAAGAATGTCGAAAGTTTGTCAAAAATGTAACACTATAAACAAAAACAAAATGCAAATGTTCAACTGAAAAAAAAATTTATAGCATATACATCAAAGATTATTTTCATTAGTATAGAAAGAGCACTTATAAATAAATCAGTATGTAAAAAAAGGCTAAGCATGACTAGACAGTTCAAAAGGAAAGAAAATACAAATGACAACATATAAAAAGATGCTCAACCTTATTCATAATTTAAAAATACAAATTAAACTAATAGCAAAATACCATTTTTCATCTTAGAGATTAGCACAGATCACAAAGTTTGATAACACCATCCTCGGAAGATATGAAAAAAGAAGAGACCCCCATATGTTTGTAATGGAAGTAACAATTGACAAAATGTCTAAAATTTGTTATCTCTCTCAAAATAAAAAATGCCTGTATTCTTTGATCCAGCTACTTTACTGTAGGCAATGAACCTACATAAACAGTCACATGTGCACTAACATGTAACTGCAAGAATAGTTACTGCAGTCCAATTGGTAGAAGTAAAAACCTGGAAAGAATCTAAACATACATTAGTAGGAGCCTGGTTTAATAAATTATAGTACATCCACACAATGAAATGTTTCAGTCCTTAAAAAGAAAGAAAGAAGCCCATATTTCATATGGGCTTATATGAAATATTTACAAGATACATTCAGAGACTAAAACAAGGTAAAAAGGTGTATATGTTTTTTCCTATTGTATATAATTGGCCGGGGGCGGCGGGGTGATGTGTGTACACAGATAAAATATCTCTGGAAAGTTCTAAAAGTAACTGTTAACAGTGGTTACCTCTGGGGAGTAGGACTTGACTTTTCACTGTGTAACATTTCATCCTATCAGAATTTACCTTGTCTGTGTATTTTTTTAAAACCTCAGTTTAAAACCACATTGAAGGATATTAAATACACAGTAATGAAATTACACATCTTCAGATCTATCATTCAATTTATTTTCAATGTATCTGAAATCCTGAAGTTTAACTAAATTTAAAAATTGCATTTATAAAAAAATATTATGGTTTCCCCCCTCTTAGAGAACAAAGGAAAGATAGCTTAACTCAGCAGATTAAACATGAAAATACTGATATTCAACTATTTTTCACATGCAAAATCAGTTAATTTCACATAATCCAACTTACGTTATGTGTACAGGCCCTAAGGTCAAAGACTGTTCCACTAAGCTGTGCTGCAAATTACCTATCTTCTCTGGATATCTCACTATCATTTAATCTATAAAATTATGAAGACAACAGAATCCCCAACCCAGTAAGAACGTTTGTAAGAACTTAGCACAGTGCCTGACACACAGTGTTAAAAATAAATGTCAATATTAGAATCATCATCATCATTTCTACCATTATCATCATCACTACTACCTTTTCTATTACTGCTACAGCCCTTCACAGCAGCAGTCCCCAACCTTTTTGGCACCAGGGACTGATTTCATGGAAGACAATTTTTCTACTGATGGGGGGTGGGGGGGG
>PVJL010009969.1:0-52925 GCA_004026885.1 Lyroderma lyra | reverse complement strand
CTCCTTCAAACCACGTAGTTTTTGGAAAGGACTATCATACTTTGCTGGCCACAGTGATGGGTCCACCGTGACGATGCTCACGGTGCCTGTCTAATTTGCCCAGGGCTCAGGCTGCAAATGCCACAAAGTTAATTAATGCTCCCTGAGTGACCTGCAACCCACGAGGGGCATAAATACTCCAGCATCCTCACTCATCAGAGGGTATATATCGGGACTGGGACAAGATGACGAATTTAAGGGAGTGCCCCAAAGCTCAGTAACCAAGATAAATCAGGTTGTGATGCAATCTCTTTGAAAAAAAAAATCAAAATTAATGCAAAAATTCCACGATGTACAAAATATCAGAACTTAAAGACAACACTGGTGTTACTGAGGTTTCCTTTTGCCTCAGGCTCTGATATGGCTCAGCTGGTGTTTGTGTGTATCTTTAACCTCTTGTTTGCAGGTTCAGTGAAAAAAGGGAAGTGGAAGTCCTGTAGAACAGGCTGAGATGTCCTCCTCACTAGGTTTCTAACCTAACCCCTTGTGGTCTGCCCGAGCTTGGGGTGCCATCCCCCAGCAGGGCTGCCCGGAGCGCCATGGGAGAGGAAAGGCAGGGCATGTGGGAACACTAGACTGAGGACATAAGAGCAGTTTATTTTTTGATGTGCTTGGAAGAGTGGTCACAGTTTGCATGATGTAAGCCTACACCCCAAAACCGATAACCCTCAAGAGAGTGAAGGTCATTTCAACTTAACAAATCACTTGTTTCATAATAGAGAAAGCAAACACCAAATCAACACACAAATGTGGTAAGTTCCTATGAGAGGGCTTTGAGCCTCTCTCTCTCTCTCTCTCTCTCTCCTTTATCTGTGGGTGCCCTTGTCAGGTTAATGAATGACACAAAGCAAGTCGCATGCAGAAGAACGGCTTCTTCCCAAGCACGCCCCAAATGACAGAACTACGCAGAGATAAATACTTCTTTTGTGGGAAGAATTCAACCCTTGCGCCATTATAAACTAAGCTTGGGGGAAGCCAAGCCCACGATTAGAATGTAATTGAAGTATGTTACCTATAATAGGTTCAGATGTTTGTGATCTTCAGCACTTTATGAATTCTGCAGCAGATGGGCGAGGGCCAGGTAGCAGGCAGAACAGACTGGGGAAGGCGGTCTGGCACTCTGACAAGGGCAGCCCCAGCTGTGGCCCGGGTGTTATTCAGCATGCCCACCCACTGCACCGGCAGCCTGCCTCCCGGATCCCAGGTCCACGGCCGCCTTAATGAAGAGTGGAGGTAAGCATGAATCCCGGCTTTCGAGGGATCACAACATTGGAGAGACCCAGAAGAATCGGCGTGATGGAAATGGTGCCAAGTTCTTTCGCCTCTTGCTTTTCAACAAAAAGAGAGAAGGAGAGAGAAGAGAGAGAGGGATTTGCTAATAAAATGCACAGCTAAACACTTTCGAGTTTTCCTGGGCTTTTGGTTTTTTCCTCAAAAATGTTGTGCTGGAGAGGGGAGAGGCGAGAGTAGTCACTAACAGAAGGCATCCTGAATGGGTGCAAGGATTTCGGCAAGCTGGTGTGCCGGACAGGAGCTGCAGTCGGAAACTCAAATCCTTGCCCTGTCATCGTCCCTTTGTGTAAATTCAGGCGAGTCCTTAACACGCCCAGCTTCCTGCTTCCTCATTTGCCAAATGACCAAAATAATATCGATCTCACAAGCTGTTTGTTTGCCTCACGAAATGAGGTCACATGTTCATAGCTAGGGTTTATTGAGCACTTACGATGGGTCAGACATCTATGCATAATTAACTCTTTTAAATCCTCATAACAATCCTGTGGGTTAGGCCCTGTTACATTCGCACTGAGCGATGACGAAATTGAAGCAAAGAATGTAACTAATTTGCCCAAGATTGTGGCCAGTGAGTGGCAGACCCACACGAACCAATGCTAACTCCAAAGCCCACACGCTAAGCACCGGGCCGTATAGGTCCCCAGGTCCTTACCTGTATTGCCAAATGCCTAGTCACCAAAAGTTCTTCTAACACATAGGACAGCAGAACAGAACCTGACCTGAATTATTTAGCACCAAAAACTCCCCTGGGGAGTTCCCTGGTGGTGTAGTGGCTTAAGGCTTCGGTGCTGGCCCTGTCAGCGCTGTGGCCTGGGTTCATTTCCCAGCCAGGGAACCACCCACATAAAAAAAAAATAAATAAATAAATATCTTTTATTAAAAAAAACAAAAAACTCCCCTGAACTGACGAGATTGTTTATAGTTTTTATGTGTCCTACATAATGCATATATTCATATATTTTCATAACAAAATATATCCATTTGCTTGTTTGATCATGGGGGGCTGCCCCTGTCACTGCTGGGGGGGTTAGATAAGATATCCTTTATGAAATTTGGGAATTCTAAATTCTGAAGCCCCTCTGGCGCCAAGGGTTTCGCTCTGGCATCACGGATCTGCTCCTTCCCAGTGCAGGCACTCAACACGAATGCAAGGCCACGAAGGTAGCTTTATAATACACGAACTCCTTCAACAGATACTTGTTGCATTTTGCTACGTACTAAGTTCTTTTTCAGCACTGGGGGTAGGGCAAACCAAAAACATGTTTTCATGGCCCACATAAAACTTAGAGTCTAAGAGGAATGATAGCAGGAGAAAATAAAGAGGAACATCTTTTAACAATAGGGTCCTCTGGATCCTCTGGATAGGCCCTGCATTCGGCTCTGCCTCTCAGCACGCACAGCAGAAACGAGCCTAACCTGTAATAATGGAGAAGTAAAAGAATTTGGGAGGAAAACAACAACCCATAATTATTCTAAGAGAGTAAAACTATGTGCCTTGAAATATTGAAGTAATTATCAGGTTAAATTTCTATGATCCCTGCAATTTCCATGAAACCTGGAAATGTTGGGAGCGTAGGCCTGGCATATCTCTTAAAGTAAAATTATACTTCTTTTTCACTAAGTCTAAAAGGTCATAATTAAAGATATAATGAAGCTAAGTGAGTAATGGCATCTGTGATTCACTGGGGAAGTAAATGTCTCCGGAGGCCCCTTCCTGCCCCTGGGAATGAGGGTCACCAAGTCAGATGTGGTCTTGGGAGTCCCCGCAGGGCTTAGCACCATCAAGGGGGAGAATGCCGAATTGTCACTGGGGGCGACAGGAAGTGGCCCAGGAAAATATTGGGCCAGAGGGGAGGCTTCCCAGTTTATTTTCTCCCAGGAATTTTAGAATTATTTTTCAATGACTATTAAAGAAACATATACCCATAGTGAAATATTTGGAACACTTTTATAAAAACCTAAATAAGTATGTAAAATGTCACCTATAATCGTCACCCTATACTGAGGCAACCTGTATGGGTGTTTTAATATAATTTTCTCTAGATTTTTCTGTCTGTTTTTCCTCATAGTTGAGGTTTGCCTACTTTTTAAGTTTAAAATTATCATTAATAATAACAATAACAATTCACTGACCACTTTCTGTGTCCCTCATTGAAATCCTTAAACAATCTCATAAAAGTGGTTCTATAATTGACAATTACTTGACATCTTTGTGGCTCAGTTTCCTGCCTAGAAAATGGGGTATTAATGGTGTGTGCCTCGTAGAATTATTGTGAGAATCTTGAGTTAACTCATGTAAAGCAATTGGGAGAGTGCCTGGCGTATGGTAAGCACTTGATCGTGTTGACTGTTAGTATTAAGTCGTTTTGCAAGTAAGGTAACCAAAGCATAAAAGGTTAAATAGCTCATCCAAGGTTAGTAACTGGAGGGGATCAGGGTCAGGATGTAAACCCAGCCAAATTGCCACAAAAGACCCTGGGGGTCCTGAGGGTAAATCCTCCATAAGGAAAACTGGTGTCTTCCGGCTCCCTGACTGAGAAACTATTTGTACCTCTTTTACCACTGTACTCCGAGTTCCCACAACAGTGGGACAGCCCCTGACACGTCGTAGGCATTCAGTAAGGAGTTTTTGACTGACTAGATCTTGCATGATGGAGTCATACTTAGCTACTGGGTTAGAGATCGGGGGATTGATGGTTGCAAGGTAGCTACTGACATTAGAACTCAACCTGACTTACCCATCTTGGCAGGAAGTCTGTTCCTTGATAGAGCCATGAAAAGCATATTATAAAAAGGGTTTCCTTAAACTCCTGAGGCGTCTTGTGGGATTCCCATCCTAAATTAGCTGCACCATCTCCAACTCATTGTCCGGTGAAGACTGCAACAGAGTCTCAGCTCATTGCCCTCTACCAGGTGGTGGCGGTAACACAGCTCCAGCCTGACCTGCACAGACGTGGTGTGACAACTTAGGATATGGCAGGACGGGCAAAGCTCGAGTCAGAAAAACGAGCTATGTTGCTAAGCTTTGTAACATTTTGGATCCTACTTACCGTGTATCTCCTTCTCCAAATGAACATAACCCACACAAAGGACAATCTTGTTCATTTTGCAAATAAGGGAACTGAAGAGAAATCTACAATGTGGGGGAGGCCACAGCAGGACTCCTGCTCCTGGACATCAAGACATTGCCAGAGCGTAAAAGTTAATGTTCTTATTAAACACAAACAAAACAAAAAGGTGAATACGTGAGGTGATGGATATGTTAGTTCACTCCTCGATGGGGGCAGTCCTTTTGCGATGTATACATGTATCAAATCATCACACTGTACATTTTAAATACATTACAATTTTATTTGTCAGTTATACCTCAATAAAACTGAATAAAAGACATCGCCAGAGATCTGCTGCAGCAAGAGTGGCAGTGGGACATTCTGGCTCATGGTGGGCTGTTGTGGACAGAGGTTCTAGAGGAGGAGCTCAGGTAGGCAGGATGGCAAGCATCAATCTGGACAAATGCATTGCAGTCCTAGGCAGAGATCCAGACACATCAGGGGAAGAAGGTCTTTCAAGGGGCCCAGACTTGCAAGGTGATAAAGGAAGGTTGGGGGGATTTGGACACTAAGATACCAGTGCATGGTTCCTCAAGTTACGTGCAGCTGGGGAGGCGGAATGGAGTGGTTTCTTTAAGTCATGGATTTTGACTCCAGATAGACCTGGGGGTGAATACCAGTACTGTTTCCTGAGCAGATTATTTACCCATTCTAGCCTTGGTTTCCAAATCTATAAAATGGGATGATAATATCGATCCCACTGAGCGCTCTTGAGGACTAAATACGCTAAATGTTTAGCGAAGGTCCTGGCACTTATCTGTTGTGAGTACCCCTCTGCTTCAGCACAGCATGTCCATGCACATTGCTTCATTGATTCCTTGCAGTCACCCTTCAAGGCAGGCATTACTATCACCCTCAGCTCATGCAGGAGGACATCAAGCCTCAGAAACCTTGAGTGATTGCTCCTCCTCACAATGACTATATGTGGTGGACCTTCTGGGTCTCTTAAATTGTATCAGGTAAGTAATTTTATAAAGACAATGAGCTAATTGACACCTGAGAAAGGTTGAGCTTTCCCGGTGTGAAATAATTCTGAATGCTGGGCATAAACTCTAAGCAGCCCCCAAAGTTAAGGCATTGGGCTACCTGTTTTGCAAGAACCCCAAAAGATGACACTGCCTCCCCTCAGAAGCACCATCTTATTTCTCGTCTCTGTTGCCTGAGAGAGTTCCAAAGTCCCCGGGAAGATAATAATAATCCTGTGCACATGGAATTAATTAAGGGTGGGGGTAAATATTTAGAGGTTCTTTGTATTATTGTTTAAACTCATGAAAAATAGCCTACCTCCCCCCAAAGTGCTCAGTCACAGGTGAGCTGATTTAATTATGATTCACAGATATAATGAAATAACATGGAGTCATTTAAAATGGTGTTGCAGGAATATGTCTAACAGTGAGGAAAATTTACCATGGAATATTATTACAACACAGTATGTTACGATCCCTTTTAAAGAACATATATAGTATGTGCTTAAAAACAGCTCTGCAAGGATACATGTTAACATGTTGCATTGGTTGAATCTGAATGAGATTAAAGGCATTTAAAAACAAATCTTCATTTTGCCTAGATAATCTAATACCAGATTGTTTCAGAAAAGTGGGGGGGTGAATTGAACATATTGCCTAGAGGTAGATTTTAATGATTTGCTTCCTCCAAAGGGATGGTTAGGTTCAGACCCAAAGTTCTCTGAATATTAGGGTTAACGTGCTCTGCTGCTGGTTGACCAGCACTCTCCATGGCTCCCTAACTCTTCATTCCGCTGCCTTCCTCAGAGCGCTCACCACCACCCGCTTCATATCGTTTGTGTACTTGAATGCACGCAAAACTGTCCCACTAGGAACAGGTAAGGTCCTGAGAGCAGAGACTTGGGCCTGTTCACACTCTGACGCAGAGTGTGTGCTCGAAACACGTTGGTTAAATCACACATTTCTTTCAAAAGCGATCAGATAATTGAGGGCCCTTGTATGCCCCTACTCTTCTATGAGAGGCAAATGCTCCTCTTCAACTGCCATACCTCCCCTTCCCATTCTCCCTCCCCACATCGTCATCATCGATTCATACCGTTTAGTGCCCAAAGCCCCTTGGAGGATAGCAGGTAACCTTTGACATCAGTGTTTGTAACAAGGATTCACACAGCTCTTGCATTGCGTGATGGTTTTCCGTATATCGTGTTTTCTCTTGTTTTCTTCCCTGTCCATCTTCAAGGACTGTGATGGCAACTTGGATGCGGAAGGAGGGCAGAATGTGCTGGACTTTTCGGGTAGGGGAGTAGAAAGTTGGGTTCCAGAGATGAAGAAAGGATCAGCTGCTAGTTGTTACATCACAAACGTTCCAGGTAGGAATCGTAGCCTCCAGTCTCAGGTGAGCAAAATGAGGCACAGTGAGGCTCAATGGTCTAGGCCCTAAACCCCTAGATTGTGACAAGCCTCCCTTTGGGGACCCTTAGCACTCTCCACCAAGGCACCCATGCTTGCCTGAGTCCCACTAGACTATAAGCTCCTGAGGATAGGGTCTAGGTTTCATTTACTTTTGCAATTTTACAGCCTAGCACAGTGCCTGGCATATAGCAGACACTCAATTTGTTAACTCTATGGCCCAAAGTAACACAGCTCATAGGTGACAGAGTTTTGACAAAAACCTGTGCCTCCGATTACCTTTGCATTAGGTTAAAATCTTGGAATGAGCCGTTTTTAATGTAATGAATGCAGTGCCCTCCCTACTTTGAGTTTCTTCCTTTTCTCTATCTTTTCCTGTTCTCAATCTTTTGTTGTCCCTGTCTTCCTACCAGTCCCTCTTTCTGGCTGGTCCTTAGGTGGATTTGATAACAAAAGCATCAAAAACCATTTGCAAACTGAGTCTCATTCGTGCTCAGAAGGAGGTGGGGAATCCGGGAAGCCCCCAGTGCGCCTGCCATTCACAGACAGAAATGTTCCAAAAGGCAGCGGCCCCTTTCCGCCTCTGCATCTGTGCTTGGAGAAGAGGGTCAGTGGGTAGGGATGCAGCAGCAAGCTGGAATTTGAAGGAGCTGCAGAAATCCAGCAAGTAACCCTAGAGCCCCAGGAAGGCAGGCTTTGGATAGAATGGACAGCTAGCAATTAAGTTTCCCTCAGGTGCCAGGCGTCGTGCTAGACACTTCCCTGGAGCTTCCTATTTAACCCTTGTAGCAATCCTAGGGGTACAGGTCTTAGTGCACCCATTTTGCAGAAAACCAAACAGAGGCCTGGAAAGGCTAGGAGACTTGCCCCGCAGCACGCAGCGAGGTAGTTTTAGAATCGGTATTAGAGCTCGTGTGAAAGCTTTTCTGGGATACCTGTGCAGGGTGCGTCCAAACGGGCCTGGTTGAAGGCGAAGTAGACTCCAGAGCAAAGGCGAAGCGGCTGGGCCTGGGCCAGCCTCGCGGCAGGCGGTGGGGCTGCTCTGGAGGTCCCTCTTCCGAGCGTCCCCCCCAGCCCTGGGCGTCGCCTCCCGGGAGTGGTGGTGCCTTCGGGACAGGCCTGCCCGGCGCGGCCGGGGCGGGGATGCGGACGGGATCCGGACGCGCGGAGCAGGCCGAGGGCCGGGCGCGCAGCTGCCGCGGATCGGCGGGCCGGGGCGGCGCGGCCGAGCAGATGGCGCCGGCGGGGGGGCGGCCGTTTGGCGTTCGTAGCACTTTCCTTCGCGCATATGTTGCGGGCAGGCGGGCGGAGGGGACGACCTCGAGCCCGCTGTGGCGGCCAGTTCCCAGCCTGGGCAGCGCGGTCGTTCTGGGTCGTAGCTCCAAACCCCAACACCGCCCCCCCCCATAGGAAAGGGGAATTGGCACTTAAACATCAGCTCCTGTCATCATCGAGTGACAGAGACCCTCACCAGAGAGCTGCAAGAGGAGTCTTAGCCCCATTTTACAGCCGGAAAACTGAGGTCCAAGAAGGACCAGGACTAAGAACCCCAGCTGACTGACGCTTGCCTGAGTGCTTGGCTCTACATGGGGACCAGCGTGTCCCCAGTCTAAGGGCCGCACCAAAAAGCAAGTGAGCTTTCTTGATCTTGCTTGTCTGTATTCCAAAGAGCATTCCCCCTTCTGTAGGGCCTTTGCATGTGATGTCATTTTGAACACTCTCCCCGAATTCCAATCCTCCTGCACCCCGCGCTTTTTCTCCAATGGCTCTTTCAGGCCTCAGATCAGGTGTCACTTCCCAGGAGCCTTCCCTGAACTTGCAGGACAGCCCCCATCACGGCTATGACCACCTGATTAACGTCTCGCCCCCGCCCCGGACTGTCAGCAGCAGGAAGGCGGGAGTGGGCATACTTTTTTGCTCAGTATTCTATTCCCAGTGCATAATAGACACTCAAGAAAAGGTTATGAATGAATGAGTCGTGGAATGAATGAACAGGCTTTAAGAACTAGCACCTGCCTTCTCATCGTCCAATGATCAGCTGGTGGGGTGGGGGGAGGGGAGTAACACAAGAATGAAGGACTGTTTGGAAATCGTGGGCCCTCTTAACTGCAGCTCTCTAATTAAACGCGTCCTGTGGCTGTTTACTCCCTTCTCCTCACCCCGCCCCCTCCCCATTGCCCTGTGACTGGAGGCTCAGCTCTTCCTCTCCGGCTGACAGAATGGAGTCTTCCTTATGCTGATGGATGAAGTGACCCTTAATAAGATGCAACCAGGCCAGAAAGAGCCAAATGAGAAAGTTGGCAGCTTTGTAAGTGGTTTTCTACTGGGGTGGGGGGGGGGGAGTGGAAAAATGGTCATTAAAATGAATCCTTTAAGTTGCTTTTCCGAACTGCTTGGTAGGAGAGCTGGGGATTCCAGGACGTTGGAGAGCTTCCCAGATGGAAAGAATTCAGATGCAACAAATATTTACTGACGCCTACTAGGTGCCAAGGGCTCCTCGGGGCTTTTTGACAAACAGCTTGAAGGACGCTTGGCACATTCGAGGCCTCATTTTGAACCTCCTGGAAACTCTGGGAGCTGAAGTTCATGGCCTCCATTCTTCAGAAAAGGGCACAAAGGCTCATGGGGTCAGATGTCCTGCCCGAGATCACTCTGCTACAGTTTTACACAGAAATGGGTTTCATCGCCTTTTGAGAACTCCAAATGTGATTGGGGGGGGGGTGGTTAAAAAGAAAATCTCTTAAATTTGTTGACACCTGACTTACAGGTTGATAGTTTGACTGCTTTTATACCATCTTCCTGACTGGAAAAATGATCTCCTCCTTGAGAGGTCTCAGATTGACAGAGCTTGGGCTCCCTCATTTACTAAATTCAGTAAGTCTTTCAGTTCATTGAAAGGACTAGTTGCAATAAATCCTTCCTAGGACTAATAGCTATAGCTTACGAGTACTCATCACTTATTAACTAACTGGCACTATTAAATTAACATGTCAAATACTTTATATACATTAGCCCATTTAAATCTCACAATGACGCCAATGAAGTAGGCACAATTTTTGTTCCCATTTTACACATGAAGTGACTGAGGCTCCAAGAAGTTAATCAACTTGCTCAAGACCCAGCACTCGTGAGTCAGGATTCAAATCCAGACAGTTAGCCACTAAGGGCAGCCATATTTAATGTTTTTCAGACTGTTCTCCAAGGAACCCCAGGGTTCCACCCAGAAGCGAGGCAAAGGGACATCTGGCTGGGCAGTCCTGAAAGCCTAGTCCACTCCTATCATGACGGCTCTGCTCTTATCCCCAAAGGTCAATCTCCAAGATTTTGTTGGACAAAGAGTTTCCAGGTCCTGGAGGTTCAACGATGTCTCCCCTGTGCATCACTCGGCAGTGCCCAGCCCCACGTCTCAGTAAATACTAACTGCATTGAAATGAAATGTATCAGAGCCCACTGGGGTAGCTATTCCACTGCACTTTATTCTCTGCTCCCTTCAGAACTTCCAGGGGCACATGCAGTCATGCAGAGAAGGCCTTCCCAGATCTACTGTCCAGCTGGTGGTCACGGAGAGGTAAGACGACATGCAGGTTGGAGAAGAGGCTTGGTGGAGGCTGCCTGAAAGCAAACACAGACAGCACCTTGAAGCTATGGCTTCAATTTGTTCCCAGGAATCTCCTGGAGGTACAGGGTAGGAAAGGGCAACAAGCCTTAGGATAGAGGAAATAGGAGCCTCAGGCTTTGGAAACAAGGGAAGAGGGCTCAGCTAGCTGTTGATAAAACAGTGATTCTGCCTTCGAGTGATGCTGAAAATTAAGGCACTCTTATACGTACAGTCAGTCAGCAGGGTTTGCAGCCTGGCTCCCCATACCTCTCTCCTGTGTACTTACAAAATTTTATAGTTAATATCTTCAGGGTTACTCTTGATGCTTGTTACTTATTCACATCCCAGTGTGTTCTCCAATGTTAGTCATACACTAGAAGTGAGTATTAACAACAACTAAAAACGATTAGCAAAAACTAAACCTAAAATCATCAGCTAAAGATATAAATTAAAATAAATGCTGAAGATAGAGGAAAGAGTAAGCATGCAGATGTATCGATGCTAACATCCTAAACAGTTCCTGCCACTGAGCCTCAAACCTAACTCTGAGCTTCCTAGCGGCCAGAGGGAAAAGGGAAACACAATCTATTATATGATTCCAGTTTTCTATAAGGATGTGCTGAGTTGCTCAGACAACGCTGAGCTCTTCTCAGAACCTAGAACAAACAGAACTTTCTTGGGCAGGGCTTCATCTACTAAGAACTGTCGATTGTAATGTCCTCTACAAAACTCCTTCTACAGTAAATTCAATGGAGGTTTCATTTCACAAGATGACCTGGCAACTTAATATAAAAGTGCACACGGGTAAAAACAGTGCTTTGAAGGCCCACATAGGTATGGTTCTTAACGGTCCCTGAAAGCAGAAGTTAAAGATAGATCTTATGGAGGAATAAATGTAACCATAAGACCTTCAAACAGTCCTCCCTAAATAGTGCTTCTCTAAGTGGGCTTTGGCTAGAACCTGGGCAGGAGGTACTTCATGTTTAGAGTGCGGGTCCTGTGTTTTGCTGATTAAGTGCAAATCCAACTTCAGCCTTTCTATCTAGCCTATGACCAAAATTAGTTACTCAGTGAACATTCTTCAAATCTAAAGAGAAGGATGAATACTCGTTAAGTTATGTAAAGTAGAACTCAACAAACACATATTTTTTTAAATTCTTACAAGTATAATAAAACTTTTATTGATGTTATATAGGTGCCTTTCCCACTGCTTCTTTCCCAGATCATGGTCCAAGCAAGTTCTGCCAGTCTGTTTAGACTTGGCCTGGGTATTGCTGGTTCATTTAGCAGGTGTATCATTCATCTGCAAAGAAGGAAGAACTAACGATGTCCTCAGTAATATTCCTACAGAGGCTCCAAGTCAACCAAGTTCTCCTGGTGTGGGAGGCAGTAATTTATTCCCTGATATATGGGGATTGCTTTTCTTCAGTAACTGAGACCCAATCAGTCTTCAGAGGTGGTTGTAATTAATAGGTAAGGAAGTGCAAATACATCTGAATTAATAGAGCCACTAGGTGTGACTAACTATAATATGATTACATGTGAAATTAACCCTGAGATCAAACCTAATCAATCCAGACTAATAACTGCCAGGACAACAATTTGTGGTTTTAGATGAGTTTACATCGAAAGGAACTAAGGAGAATAAACTCTGTTACAATGTAAAGGCTGTGTTTTTTTAAAAAGTGTGAGCAATGTACTAAGATTATAAATATGCATGTAAATGATATGAATGCCCAGATATCAGATAACCAAACCATTATTTATATTGGCAAGTGAGGGCAAATAAATAGAAAATCAGAAATTAGGAAAGAAAGGTACAAATTTAAAAAGTAAAGCTGAAATAGTATAGAACCTGAGACTTCTGATAGCTTCTATTATTTATTTATCTGATTCCAGTAACTTAAGAAATTTCTGAATAATTTATTCATAAATTCTATATATTCATACATAGAATATATAAGGGCTGTAAAAAAAAAATCCAGCCATAAATGCCTCTATTTTTCAACATTACATGGCTGGATACTTTCCAGACAGCCCTCGTATAAGTTATAAAGAGCCAGATAATAAGAAGCCATGAATTTACAAGCCAGCGTAAGAACCCCAACATAAACAAATTCATTGCAGGCCCTTGTGCATCACATCCTGGTTGCAAACACTCCTGCCCCCACCCCAACCCCAGGGGTAAATTATCTTGAATTTGTCTATTGAGATGGATTGCGTACACTGCCAGCCCCATTCTTCACCCCTCACCGTATCCACACCTTTTTCTGTGTAACTCTGTAGAGCCCTACCGCCATGGTGAGGGCACATGTCTCTATTATTTAAAATTTGGCCATGTAACTTTTTTTGATCAAGAGAAGGAAGCAGAAATGATAGGTCAGTTCCGATATCCTTCCACATTTTGACTTCTTTTTTGTACCTTTTCCATCACCATAAAAAGAACATGCCTGGACTGATACGCCAGTTAGAGAAGAAGCGGGGAGCAGAGCTGAGTCCCCCCACGGCGGAGTCCAGCCTAGAGCAGCCAACCTTCAGATCCATGAAAAGAAATCAGTGGCTTCAAGTCACTGAGTTTTACGTGATTCCTTATACAATATTTTTGTGGCAATGGCTAACTTACACACACACACACACACACACACACACACACACACACTTTCTTTGCTTTTTAGTTTTATTACAAATCTGTCCTTGAAGATTCTGTCCCATTTTGCATGTTTTTGAACTTTATGTAAAGGATGCAATCCTGGTGAGTTCTGTAGAGCTGGCGTTAGGATTTAATAGGTCCAAGTCAATGATTGAAGAGAGCCCTAGATAAGCCGAGGGCTTCAAAAATTTACAATAGTAAGCAGGTAAACAGACTTGCAAATGGGCACGTTGCCAAGAGGCCTCCCTGGCCAGGCCGACGTGAGCCATCATGGCAGCACACGGCCGATAGTGCTGTTGGGCACAACGGTGGAGTAGAGGAAGAACGCGCCCCTCGCGTACAGGCGCCTTCCATCCCAGGGAGGCTGCGGTGAGACGACAGAGCCGCAGAGGCAGGCAGGCCCGTTCGGACCGGGCCTCACAGCCTCCCTTCCCACCGGTGTACGCCTGAGCCTTTAGTTTGTACTCTCTGAGCCTCCGCTTGGCTGTCCCCGCAGTGGAGATACTCACCTCTCTCTGCAGAGGACTGGAGGCCAGCGCGTCCACTCACCTCTATGAACCCAGGGGTTTTCGCTCTAACTGTTATAGAGGGGATGAAATTAAGAACATGGGATGGAAAGAAAGAGGAACTCTTTGCTGAGGCACGGAGAATTTGTGAGTTGAAGGCAATTTGTGAATTTTTATTTGGTGTTTAGATGAGTTTACGTTGACTCTCTCCAACCCTGCAGCTGATGGCTTTCTTCTGGGTGGTGACAGTCAAGAATAGAATTAGGGTCCTGTGGAGAGATTTGTGAACAGCAGAGGAGAAAAGAGTCATTCCCACTGCTTTGTGTAACAGATCTTTAAATATTGCTGTGGCGTAGGAGTGGAACGAGTAGAACCCAATTGCTTGGCAGAGTGAAGACAGGATTTGAGGAAGTAGTGAGGAGCCCAGGAACACAGACAAGCTGGGCAAGAGGTGAGAGGAGGAGGCAGAAAAAGGGGTTCCAAAAAAATGGAAAGGGGTCAGAACCTGAGGGAGGAGAGAGCCAGGGGAAACCTCCCGGGCATGGGCACTGCTAAGAGACTTTTAAAGGTAGGGATGTCTAACGCTCACCTTGAAGTGGTTTGCCATTCGTGACCGCTGAATCGCCAGCAAAAACTCTTCCCATGTACAATTCCCTGCTGGAGGCATCCAAGGAATGAACCAACCATCTCTCAGGTGGGATGCAGGGGTGAGGGGATAGGAGGAGCATCCCAGGTGCAAAGATGAAGAATTCAGTGGAAGAATCGGGGTACAGGCATCTGAAAGAGGCATGAGCATACACACACATTCCCGGGGTGAGGGTAAGGGTGCCAGGGTTTCCCCTTGCAGGTAGGATGAGTGTTCGAGCTGTTTTTATTTGAATACAATTTCTTACCCTCAGGTAGATTAGGGTCAAATGGACTACCTGATGCCAAAAAGAATCCCTGGTGTTTGCTCATTGAGCTGGGTTAAAACTTAAATCAGAAAACAAGGGCTAAGTTCACCTGTTCTGAGACTTTCCGAGTTGGTTAAGAATAAAATTCTTAAGTCACAGTGGAAAGAGAGAGTCATATTAACCAGGGCTCCTCTTGGGGAGAGTTCTATACAGGTCCTGAAGTAATATTTGGTATGCCCCTTGGAATAATAAGGAGCTAACACTTACTGGGCACTTTTTACGTGGCAGGCTCTCTTCTGAACCTTTTGCAAATATTACATCTTTTAATTTTCACCAGAACTCTATGAAGTAGATACTATTATTATCCCTACTGAATAGATGACAAAACTGAAGCACATAGAGGTTGGATAATTTGCCCAAAGTCACAAAATTAGTGAGTGGTGGAGTTGGAATCCCACCTCAGGAAGTTGAGAAATCACCTAGAGCTTGAGGGTGGTGCGTGATACTGGCATCTAGAGGGCAGAGGTCATGGATGCTACTAAATATCCTACAGTGTCCTGGACAGTTTCGCACAGCAGAGAGTTACCCAGCTCCAAATGCCAATAGTGCCAAAGCTGAGAAACCCTGCTTGCAACCCCACACTAAGCCTCAGGTCGGTTAGGGTGTATGCGTGGGAGCACCCCTCAGGAAGCATGCTACATCAGTACTATTGGTGCTGTATTTCTTTATAAGAAGGTGGGCCTAGTGAACTGCAGGGGTTTTGTTTTATGGGAAAGAATGTGCAAACTAGGAGCTAGAACTGAATTGTTTAGGACAACGAAGGACCAACTGAGCATTTTACAGTGAAGGGTGGCAGTGGAGAAAGGTGACGGTGGGAGAGAAGGTGACCGAGGAAGGACACCTACATCTAGTGGAGATGTTTGGACAGTTTTGCTGTAAGGGTGCATGTTAGCCCTTTATTACTCTCCAACACCATTTTATTAACCTGCATTGTTTGGTCATGTTTTGCATAGTAGATTTCCTTTTGGAGGGAATAAAAGGAAACATAGAAGGACACGCTCCCTGACCCACTCATCACAGAGTGGGAACCGGCTCCTTGCTCATGGGGTACATGACAGTTACACATCTCAGTCACTTCTGCAGCCTACTGGAAAGGCTGAAGACAACGTGTCGTTCATATCCCTGAGCACCATTTACAAAACCCTGGGAGAGTTCTTCCACCCCGTGGCTACATCCCGGATTTCTGTGTCCGGTCCAGACTTTGCATCTGAGCTGCCCACCTGTTTATCCAACTTCTTTCTGAATAGCTCCACCGGCATCTCAAAAAACTCAGCATTTTAAAACTGAATTCATGATCTAGCTCTTTCTTTCTCTACCCAACTCCCACCTTCGTAGTTGATGGACTTGCCCTTCACCTGTTCAGCCAGCAATCACCAGAGATGTCTGTCTTGTAACAGCTTTCCCATCGTACCACCAAATCTCTCTCGAAAGTACCTTTGTAACTGTGACTCCCTTTTCTGACCACTAGTCCCACCGATGATATGTTTGCTGTTGTTATCAATATTCAACAGCAAGACGGGAAAGCTAAAACACAGCTCCTCCAAATCACTAACTCTGGCTCTTTCTGCCTCTAGTTTTATAAATGACCCAGAAAAAAAAGAACGAATGTAAATTCATGGTGAGTGCTGATGATACAGAATTATGTGGCAAGCTGGGGCCAGGGGCAAAGAGCAGGGAAGATTCATCATGACTTAGATCAGCTCAGCAATTGAGCTGACACATGGCCAATTAAGTGTGTTCATGGGAAGCACTCGAGAAGTCTGCAGTGAAGCCCACAGGAAGAAGGCAGGCACGGACCGGCTGATTCAGAACCGGTGTCACCCCAATAACTTTAATAAATTTAAAAAGAGAGAACCAAGTCTGATCAACTCACCTGGAGAAGGACTTTCAGCTCCTAAGACATGAACAGATAGAGTTGAAAAGAGATGCTTGGATCCACCAGGTCCCCTCTGTCTTTTGTACTATCAGCACAAGCATGACACGTTTTCCTCGTTTTCCAAGGGTGGGTCATTTAGAGCACCAGAGTCCTCTAGTCCTGAGAAGTGAGAGTTGTAGATTTTGTTGAGCTAGAAAGGACCCCAGAGGTCACCAGTGCTGGAATTCCTAGTGAATGTCTGGGGAACCTTCGGGCTGTTGCAGGGAATGCTGGAAGCCACAAGGAATGCCCGAATCAGCTGCTTACAGGCTCTGATCCAGAGGGGGAAAGGGCCGTTGCATTTCAACAGCTTCCTGTCCGAGTGATTACCATGTAAGATTTTTTGAAAAGTACGAGGGCTATCAGGAAGTATCCAGCCACGTAATATGAAAAATAGAGGCACCTATGGCTGGATATTCTTTCTGGACAACTCTCATATATTGGATTCTGCTATGATTAATAAACTAGAAATCTATTTAAAGCATTGATTTAAAAAGAGCAGATTTTGTTCTCATGTATTTTCTCAGTCAAAGGATACTTTAATGCTATACACTGTGATCATATGAGAGTCCTTGAAAGTGTTAGCAATTTTGTTTTTAAAAAAGCCTTCACAAAACACATAACTGATGAAGGACTTGAATCCAGAGTATGTAAAGAAGTCTTACACCCTAGTAGTAAGATAGGATTCCACCGTGTGAGGTCCTGGGACAAACGAAGCTTTCGAGCCAAGACTCTGATCGATGGACACCTGGTACGAGGAAGAGGAGATTCGTTGCAAAGAGGCACAAGCAAATGTTGTGAGTGATGGAAATGCTATCTCATGTAGGCTGGTGGCTAAATGACTGTCAAAAGCTATCAAACTCTATACCTAAAGAGTGTGTGCTTTATTGGATGAAATTAGACTCTACAAACAAACCTGACTTCAAAGTAAAGAAGTCCTTGTATTCAAAAACTCATTGATTTTAGACCAGCCACATCATGTGTGAGGAACCTGAGGTCCAGAAGTGTAAATGATGTGCCTTTTCCCCAGACCCCTCTCCACATCTTTCTGATACAGTGGGACCCTCACTCTGTGTGCCCACCGCTGGGGGCAGGTCGGTGTGAGCATGCCTGGCAGGGAGGGCATGATCTGCCATGACTATTTCTGCATCATGGTGAGGAGTATTTTGTGAGAAAGCTCTCCCTGTAGGGTGGAGCCATCACAAGGTGACCTGGGAGCCATTCTTTGGTCCCCAGAGGGGTGAATCCTCCATCCTGGCATTTCACCTCAGACAGAGCTGTTGACAAAAGTCTACAAGCACAGTTTTGGGATAGTTTAGAGAGTGTGACCCACAGCCCTTCAAGGCCGACCCCATGGAATCCCTGGCGTAAGATGCATGGCTTTTCTGTGTCAAGGCCTAGCCAAATAGTAGGAGGGTAATAGCCCTCAGAGGACACCAAGAACCCTTATGAGAAGTGGGAGCAGTGTCCCCAGGTACCAGATATATAAGACTGCTTCTGGAAATGTTCAGGAATATTTGATAGTGGGGTCCAGGATGGAGGGCAACATACAGGGGACGAGGTGTTACCTGATCAGGCAGGAACATTTGAATCATGGCTGTAGACGTGACCCGATCACTATCCTCAAAAGCTGGGGAAATTCCAATTTCCCACAAGACACACCTATTGGTTAGCGGCTTGGAAAGGACTTCAGAGGTGTTCAACGTTTTGGCTTCCCTGGGCCACATCGGAAGAATTGTCTGGGCCACACATAAAATACACTAACACTAAGATAGCTGATGAGCTTTTAAAAGTCCATCCATGATTTTTGTAATGTTTCAAGAAAGTTTACGAATGTGTGTTGGGTCTCATTTGAAGCTGTCCGGGGCCGCATATGGTGCACGGGTCTCGAGTTGGACAAGCTTGCACTAGATCTTAGCTCTCCTGGCTCCTTGTCACAGTCCTCTAGCGCATTCAGTTCCTTATTGAAGTCCCTGCCTCCTCTGTACACAAAAAGGAGGTGTGGCTGGGGTGGGAGCAGACCCTGAGACCCTATGTAGGAGCTTTTAAGAGCCTGTTTGTTTTGAAAGTGACTGTTCATCAATACACAGTTGGTTGAAGGTTTTTTTTTTTCTCCCATTATAACGTTTTTAAAACTTCCTAAACTTCCCCACATAACCTCACAAATCCACCTGTTTGCAGAATAAGTCTCCAGGGCTGGCCAGGCCGCGTGTGGACCGGCTGCAGACTCGGACGTGATGGGGCATCCACCCGGCCTGGAGGATGGCCTCCTGGGGCCACGTGTAGGAGCAACCATGACAGCTCATGAGAAAGACCTCATTCTGGGTGTGAAATGGGGAAATACTGTTCTCCAGAATTCCTCTGAGGGAAGCCACAGAACCTGCTAGAAGGAATGACTTGATGAGCGACCCTTGGGGTAGGGGGCAGGGCTGTTACCAAGGCTTCAGTGTGTGATGGAAAGGAGGAATTTGGACCCTCCAGGGGTCAATCCAAGAAGGAGGAGTAGGTGAGGAGCAGAGGGGAGGAGGGTCCACAATGTGACCCCTACTTAGCCCCTGTAAACACTGTATTTGACTCAGATCTTCTGGAGACGGTGATGGGCTCTTTCTGCCTCTAGCTTCATAAATGAGCCCCCGGGAAGGATAAACATAACTTCACAGTGCGTTTTGTGAGCTGCAATGTTCTCATCCGTAAAGTAGAGCCAGTAACCCCTACCTCACACGTTTATTCTAAGGGTTGATGAGATAATGGGTGTAAGCGCACTTTGCAAACCGTAGCGTGTTTCCCCTATGTAAATTAGCACCATTCAGTTAACCATAGGAAATTATTACTATTCCATGGTTTAGACTTAGAGAGATGGCAACTTCATATGGTTCAAACTAGCACTGCCCTTTCCCAGGATGATCAGCATAAGGGTAGCGAAGCATGCTTGTGGGTCTGGGAATGGGTTGGTATCAAACAGGATGTTGTCAAAAAGGCTCGCAGCACAAGAGTGAGGTGGCGCTGGGGCGGACGTCACGGGTCGGCCTCGTCCGCCCACCGGCCCGAGGGCCGCGCTGGGATGTCGGAAATGGCAGGAGCGCGCCTTCCTGGTTCTCTGGAGCGGCGGGATGGCGAAGGGAGCTGCGGCCGCCTCTTGCGTCAACCCCGGCCCCGGGTGGCGCGGAGCTCCTTTTGGAGACCAGCCGGGGGCTGTGCGCCCCCAGGAGGACGGAAGTCCTGCTGACGGTGTGCGGGCATGAGAGAGAGAGAGAGAAAAAAAACAATTTTAATTTTGGTCTCTTAGCGCTCGGCACCAAATTCTGATCCATGAAATGAACTCGTTGATTGGTGCATTCCAGCCATTTTGGTTTAGATTTTGCAAGTTTTACTAAGGACCTAGGGCTCAATCCAACGTCCGTGGAGGACTGACTTTATCAACAACAGCAGTCATCTTAAGGGCTGGTTTGTCAAGTTCATTTTATTGGCACAGTGTAAACTCTTAAATGCAAGAGTTGGGTTTTGAGGAGAAGACCCCAGTGAGATGTTAAGGCCTAAGACATGTGTCAACCTAGCTTAACTTGTATCAGAGAACTCTTACATGAGAGCTTACCGATAATTAAATAATGAGATAGCCTGCCCCATGAATAAGGCAAATTTGAATATAGCACTCTTGGTTCCCAACCTCTGTAACAAATTCTTCCCAGTCATTTCCTTAACCTCTCAATAGGAGTACATATCACCACATTTAATGTGACTGGATTTTTTTAACCCTATTTTGAAAGTTATGTTGGGACTTTACTCTATTTTCATTTCCATTTAACTGTTATTTCTTAAGGAGAGGTCCCTTAGATGATAAGAGGAAAGGTAACTGGCATGGCAAAACTTGGACATTTCTGGTTTTTTAGCTCTAACAGCATCAGGTTTAAAAATGGACTTCTTTATTATTATTTTTTTAATGTGTGAAGGCCTTTTACTGCCTCTTTTGCAAGGGTTTAATTTTATGGCTGGTCTTGGTTCAGCTTAAGGTAATCAATAATTGGTCATATCTCTGCAGTATAAATTGCTCCAAAAGGATTGCTTGTTTACAGTTCATAACAATAGCAGTTACTCCGAGGCCTAGGCATTTTGTCCTGAAAGCAAACATTGGCAGCTGGAGCGATACTGATGAAAATTTGTGATTCAGGAATGAGGTCTTAGGAGTCTGATTTGCAGCTTTGAATTCTAAAGCTCTTTCCTCTTAACTGCTGCCATTCTGATTTCTGGAACCCTCCATTCAATAGAAATTAGTCTATATCTTACAAGTGGCTCATATTTTAATTTTGGGTCTCTACAGCAACTTAGCAAACAAGGGGTGATCTTAGAAATGGCTCATTCATTTTTATTTAAATAAACATTATTTTCATGATACAGATGAGGAAACAAAGGCTTCACAGAGTTTCCTGAGAACTTACAGCCCTGCTATTTTTGAGACTTAACATCTGTGGGTTGTTTTAATGGTTTTGTCTTTCGTGCCTTACAAGAGCCAACACAAAGCAGGCACTCAATATTTATTGAATAAATGAGTAGCGTCATTGAATGGGGATGGCAGATCGGGAGGAAGAGAAAAAACCCGGGAGATGCCCAGCCTGGCCCTTACTCCCTGCAGAGAATGGCATTTAGGTCCTCATGCATCTTCTCTGGTTCAGGGCTGGCACCTGAAAGTGTAAGAGACGAACCTTCTCTCCAGACCAGCAGTGAGGCTTCAAGGTTAATGCTCCACCCACATGTTCTGTCCTTGGCAAGAAGGTAATTTCTTTTTCTTTTTTTTCCCTTTCTTCCTGTGGGGTCACAGTCTGAAGGGGTCAAATGACTTCTCCATGGTTCTCTAGGAATGGCCTTATCTGTTCCTGAACTCTCCCCCACTGTTTATTTTCTGGGGCTGAGCAGTAATGAGGTGACATTTCCACTCGGAAAACTCCCCCATGCACTCGAGAGCAGAAGGGCTCCCTCAGCTCCTTAGGGAACCGGCCACTGGGGTGTCGATGACCTCCTGTTATTCACCGGTGAGTTTAGACATGATCCCTCATTACACAAACAAGTAAAAAATCTTTTTTGCCCAGAAACATGCCAGTGCCTGTGCTGCTTCCGTGGAGGCCATGTTACTGAGTTCACTCAGAACATGGCTCCCTCTGCCCCAGGAGCCCCGGCTCATTATATTATCTCCAGGGACCCCTTACCCTGAGTGAAGCACAATGGGATGACAGCTCTGCCGCCTCTTAGCATGAGGGAGATGCCATTTGATTCATGGCTTGCCTAGAGGGCCGAGGGGCCAAGAGGGCGCGGGGTTAATTCACTCACCCAGCTTAGATTCAAATCCCTCTACACGCAGAAATGGACTGAGTGGGTGGCAGTCAATTTAGCATTTTAACAGACAGCTGCCCACCCCACCAAAGCCCCGTGGCTTCATGGGATGCATGTCTGGAGCTGGAGAGAGTAAGGTGGTATTGGGAGGTTAGAGCAATGCAGAACCCCGTAGCTGAGCTGTGCTCCTGGGTGAACAACCTTTAAACAAATCCTAGAAATCCAGCCACTCGGTCACATTGGTGAGTCTAGTCTTCCCAACTACAAATTCACCCGGCTTGAAGACTGAGCTCTTGATGACACAGACTCTGTTATGACGTTAAAAAGGAAAATGCCTGCTATACTCAGACATGATGCAAAAAATCTTGTATCAAAAGGCAGAGATGCAAAAAAAAAAAGGGAGGGGGAAATGTCCTTCTCTAAGCCTGGTTGTGGTCAGGCCTTGAATACAGTTGTGGGATTAACGTGCGTGTGTGCGTGTGCGTGTGTGCGTGTGCGTGTGTGTGTGATAAAAGAGGTTCTACAGCGGAAAAAGTAACCAGGCCATGTGGGTATCACTGTCCTGAAGGCAGTGCAGCCTAATGGTTACACACTAGGTTCTCGAACCGGGAGCCCGGGATAAGTCCTGCCTCTGCCACCTGCCGAAGGTGTGACTTCGGGCGTGTTTATCAGCACCTGCATCTTTCCGTTCCCTCAGCTGTGCAAGGAAGGTCAATAGCATTTCCTAACTCGATAGGTAGTTGTAAGGATTAAATAGTTAATACATGTTACATGTTTAGCATGTTGTGGGGACACAATAAATACCAGCTGCTATTGATGGCACTTTGGTGCAATCATATATTTATAAGGAGGACAGAAATTAGGAGAAAGTAAGGACCCACTTGTGCCTTGAGCTTAGTTTCCTTCAGTTTCTTGCTTCTCTCTTTATTCTTTTGTCCTTTACTTTTGTCCTTGTCTCCCCTCAACTTCCCCCCCCTACACACACACCTCCACCATTACCACCAACTGTATATCAAGACTAAAATAGGCCTTGAATCAAGTGTATTTTAAGAGACTGGTGTTTCATTTGGCTTAGTTTTCCTGAGAAAGCTCTGAGCATTGTCCAGGACTGCTTCTGAGATCCCCATGTTACAGCTCCGAGCTCTAACACAAACGAGAGCAAGCTAGCTCTGACACCCTACTGGACACGAGAAATAATTCAAGAATGGTGTGAGAGCTCTTCCGGAATGTTGAAGGCATTCCTTAGGCTCTGGAGAAGGCTACATTTTGCTTTTCTCTGGGATTTCCAATTGACTGGAAGACTGCCCCTCAATATCCCAAATGGAAACCTAAAACAGAATCTTCTGCTGGGAAAATCCTGAAAGATCTTGTTTCCAGGCTTCTAGGCCTGAATTACCTTGGACAAAGTGTAGAAGACCAGAGTGTGTGTGTGCATGTGTGTGTGTGTGTGTGAGGGGGTGTCAGCCAATGAGCTCTTCATCTTATGGAGGGGAAACCTATGCCTCAGAGCATCTAAGTGACTTGCCCAAAGTCACTCAGTCCCTTAGTGATAGGACCGAGACTGCAAATGGAACTCCAGCACGCTGCTTACCCAATGCAACTGCTGATTTCTGCTGAGCACTCTACTGGGAACCACCCTCCCTGCAGGGGTCTTACCACACCCAGGCCCTCCCCTTACTGATTAGCATGTTTGTTCTCATTTTGTTCTGGAAGAACATGGAGCCTCCACTCTAAGAGAGCCATCCGTGAGGCTGCCCACCCATGAGTCAAGGTCATTGCTTTCCATGGGACACTTCCAATTCACCTTGAGGTGGATGTTTTTCTAAGAACACTGTGACTAAGAAGCGGAGAGTGTGACACAAGGCCCATGCTGTGTCCCAGGACTCAGAGTCCCAAGAATGCTGAGGCCATGGAGGGAAGTATAAACTCCCAGGCAGGGCTGGACAAAGCCCAGGAAATCCTGAGACTGCACAAGGCAAGACCGGGGGGGACCCATTCCCGGCAGGCTCTACGTTATGAAGGGTGGTGTGGCACAGTGCGAGTGAGTCCCAGCCCTGCTCCCAGCTAACAGCGTGACTTGGCTTCTTCCACCACATCTTTAAGTCTGTTTCCTCTCTGTAAAATGAGGAATTGGATGACCTCTGTCCTCTTCCAGCTCTAACAGCCTCGTCTATGAACAGAAAGGTGTATCACTGAGTGATTAAGTGCCTAGGCCTTGACAGGCTTGGGTTCACATCCTAGTGTCATCCTTGTGTGGTCTTTGGCGGGTAACTTCTCTGAGCATCAATATTTTCACCTGAAAATAGAGAAACTGGTACTGTCTACTCTGTAGAGGTTCAGCGGCATGGAGATAAATAGATGAACTGGGAGCAGCTGCTCCTTCTATCAGCTCCTCCTCCATCATCCAGAACAAAGGTCTGAGGTCCAGTTAGGTTTCTCCTGTCTCACAGTGTCATGACCTTTGCATAAAGTCCATATGAGTTGCATCTGGATAATCTGACTTTGTCAGGACTAGAAAAAAGTGGAGCACCCTGCTTTTCATTCTAGGTGGGATTTGTTGGCGACACAAGGGTGGGAAACGTTGACTAGCTCATTGATTGGCTTTGGCTTAGGTGGCTCCCCCAGCGTTCTGCCTGATTTATGGAATGGCATTTCCTGGGAAGACTCCGAGCGCCTAGGGGTGTCAATAAAGGATCGCTGTGCATGGTAAGGACCAGAGAAAGGGAAGCCTCGCCTTGCCGGCACATCAACACCATCGAACACGTTTTTACAGCCACGACCAAGCTGTCTGATGATATCACCAGTGGCAACTGGTCAGTGAAAATGTTTTCTAATTGTGACTTGAATGTGTTTATCAACCTTGCTTTGTGACATCGAAAAGACAGCAACAGAAAGCCAGGGAGCTCCAGTCCTCGGGGGAAAACATTAGTCATCTGTGAGTGTGCGGGCCCTGGCAGATGGTCAGCTCTTGTCCTGAAGTCAGACTTCCAAGCCTCCGTGCAGCCTCACTGCCAGCAATGAGGAGTGTTACCTTGACATTGAACATCTTTATAATGCAATTACTAATTGGTGGCTAATACCACAGGCTTTTGAGCTGAAAAAAAAAAGCTCATGGAAGTTGTTAAATGGTTGACTGCATATTCCATAATTAAAAATTACTCTTACAATTCTACCAGTGCTGTCCCATGGTCATTTAGATGCTCTCCAGGTGATCTTGCCTTGAGATCTTTAAGTGCAGCCCTGCAGAGCTAAGTTTAAATATTCAGATATATCATAATATCATAGTAGTTACAGTCCTATTTTTTCACATCTTTAATTATACCATTTTGCATTATAGTTTCCAGGCTCCCCCCACCCCCCTCATATTTGGCAACTCCACAGCAACTGTCAAAACAAATTAGCACTTTGGGTGGCAGAAATATATTTTTTATGAAAGCCGCAAATGTGTCAGTGTTGGACAGACGCTTAAACCTGATTTATTGGTTTGTTTTCTTGGGTTTCAGACCCACTAGGCAGAAGCTTTTGAAAGAATGTTCCATTGGCATCACCAGTGCACTTGCAAAATATGTAAAACATATTCAAATTCCGGCAGAAAGAGTCGCTAATTATGATCTGTATTTGCATATGTTTAATCACATATATCTTATTTCATCTTGCTGTTTCTGCAGCCCCCCACCCCCCGCTTTGGGGAGGGGGCCTTGGTGCTGGTACCTCGGGGCACTCAGCAAAGTTCTCTCAAGCGAGCATTCTGCTGCCACATTGTTAGTTTTTTGTGTTATCTTTTCCAATGAAATTTGAAATTTACAGTTTTTAAATGATGTGTGCGAAATTATATGACGATTATGTCATAATATTATCCATCCCAAAATATTGGTGGGGGTTCTCCCCCTTCCTCACCTCTCCCCCACCCCACCAGAGATCAGAGCATTACTGAGAAAATAATGATTAACCTTTAAAATCAGATTGGCATTTCTTTTTTCTCCAAATCTAGAATTAATACGCATTTTTTAATCATTAGTGTAATGTTCAGGATGATACTTTTGTTCTTTTGCCTGTTGAACTGTTACGGCTGCTAGTAACCCTTCAAATTGTTTGCTTCATTCAAGCATTCTTTCCTGAATAATTCATTAGGCATTATTATCCAAGCGTGGAACCCCTCATTTAGCACTGCTGATCTTTTCCTTATGTGTAGCTGACAGGCAATCAAAGTTTTTATCAGTGCAGAAAATTTGCAATTCAGAAATGTAGTTGCAGCAATTAGTAGCTATCAGGTAGCATTGGAAGGACAGCTTCATAAAAAGACAGAGTTGAATGAGCTCCACTGATGTTAGCACAAAAGTAATGGGTAAAACTAACCAGCTGTTTCTAAATTTACCAAATGGAACATTCCCTTCTTCTCGGAGTGGAGGCTTTAATTAACTTAGAGTTCTGTGTGGCTTCCCAGAGCGGGGAGCGTGGGGGCCAGGACCCTTCCCTCACGCCGGGCTGGTGCGGGCAGCCCTCCTCCTCCTGGGCACCCACGGCAGGAGGCTCCGATCTCCCTCCTAGGCTAGTCCAGGGGGCAAAGGGGCACGTGAGTGACACTTACGCCAGAAGGATTCCAGAGTAGAAATGCCCAAGAAATGCCCGCCGGACACCCCCTTCCGGCATCTCAGGTGGGGTGGCTCTGGGTGCTGCAGTTCGTCCTGCTCGGAAACGTCTGCCCTCCAGCCATGCACCTGCCCCAAGATCCAGACTGAGGCTGAGCCACAGGGCTCCTGCCTTCATGCCTCCATTGGCTGGTGGATTTATTCTTCTCTTCGGTCTTTCATGTCTGAGTTCATCTTCATTCATTCATTGTGTCCGTTGGTCCATTCAAGCTTTCCTCCATTTATTTGTGCATCCAAGCCTGTGTTGAAACTTCAGTGGGATGGGAAGTTGAACCCACCTGTCGGGCTCCCAGGTCTCCATTTCCCCCTGTGGGTCTGTCTGTGGGGCTCACAGGACCTTTGCCCCAGTCTCTCCATCAGAACCTGCTCCCAGGTCTGAGGAGCCCATTTACACAACCCCTCTGGCAGGGGCATTTACTGGGTAAAACATTAGCAGCACCAGTTAGCCTGTGGGGAAGGCTTCTCGGGATCTCTGAAGCCACAGCATGATGGTAGCATCTGCTCGATGTCCACTAGAGGCTGTACCGAGGAGTTCATCCCAGAGATGGTGCAGGATGTGGAGAAAGAAGGCTCTGCTCTCTACCTCTACAGCCCCAGGACGGCCATGGTCCCAGCTGGCTGCTAGGTCCCCCAGAGCCAGTGAGAGGGCGAATCCAGGCTGTAAAACGAAATCCACCAAGGACCTGAGGCTGCCTAGACCCAGGCCTCCACATTTTTCTCAATTTCACTGTGTCCAAATGTGGAATTAGAGAACAGACTAGCACTTTGCTTGATAGCCCAGAATTTGGCATTAAACAGTGGGGTTCAAGTTCCATCATTGCCACTTAGAAGCTGCCCCGTGGAGCCTTAATTTTCTCATCTGTAAAATGGAGTATTACTCCCTTCCTCATGGGATTCTTGTGAGAAATGCATGCAAGGAAGACTGTAAAGTGCCATGGTTCAGCACGTAGTGGGTGTTTAGTAAACAAGGGTCATTATTGTCACTGGGCTGTGAGTTTTGGGAGGGCAAAAGACACTAAAGGTTAGGAGCACAGACTTGAGCCAGAAGGCTGGGTTCAAATTCTGACTCTATTCCTTATTTGCTCTGTAACTTGGTCAAGAAACTAAACTTCTGTGTCTCAGGTTCCTCATCTGCACAATGGGAATACTAGTAGTACCTACCTCATAGAGCTGTTCCAAAGATTAAATGGATTAATAGGTATTAAATCCTTAGAACAGTGTCTCACATGGTAAGAACAGTATCTGTAGACAAGCTGACAGATACAGCTTATCTCTTCTGTAGCCCTAAAAACCAAGGCTGCAGGACAGATAAACTGTGCTCTCCTTCCAACCCAGCACGCAGCCGGGTCTTGGGTTCCCTGTAGTCTTCAGACAGCTCTGTTGTTGGGAAAAAACAGAAGCAGATCTTCTGGTGGACCCACCAGCCACAGTAATTGTGTAACCACTTAACCTTCTTGAATTATTAAGTCCTGGTACCCAAGATTTTACTTTGGTCTCATAAAAATAATACTTCCATACTTTCTAACAGAAGCGAAGTTAGTCGCTTAAGGATGCACGGTGAGCTGAGTCCAGAACCAATCTTCCAGCTCTAGGTCTAGTTCATTTTCTACCACACCATACTCCTCTCTAAAAGACCATGCTCCCTTTGAAATTTGTAGAACCAAGGTCAAGAAAGATGTCTTTAATCAAAAGACTTCCAGAATATCACGCAGTCATTACAACAGGTTTGTATGTATTGGCATGAAAAGATGTCCATTGATGAGAGAAAAAAAGAGGGTTACAGAACACGTGTAATATAATTACACTTAAAAATGTATGCATGTTCAAAAAGTCTAAGGGGACATTTAACAAACGACTAATGATAATTATTTCTGAGGACATAAGATAATGGGAAAACTTTTGCTTTGACCTTGGCTCATACTTCTGTATTTTTTTTTAAACCAGGGAGCATAAATTACTTTACAATCAACAAAAATGATGAAGATGAACTTCCAGGGTGAACACTAGACCAGGAAGTCCTAAGAAAACAAGGTTGCCTCTCACAGCAGTTTGGCAGGCTTCAGTATCTCATCATATACCGAAGCCTGCCAAACCGTATGTGAGTGCCATGGTGTGGTCCCCAGGACAGCCGACGAGACTAAAGACAAGGGAGAGATACTGGGGTGAGGATGGTGGTGCGCGGGCTTCTTGCTGTGAAAGTGGATGGGAGTGCGGAGGGGGCAGAGCTGCGAACCACACAGGGAAGTTCCCGTCAACAGAGTGGGAAGTGCCCAGCAAACGTTCACGTCTAGGAAAGGTCACAGGGCCTGGCTTGGCATATCCATCTCTGCCCACCCCTTCTGTTTGGCTAGAAAGAGAGAGGGGGCATGGCTGGTGTTAGGAGAAAGGAGACAGACAGCTTAGGGGCAGGATGCACGACATACCGGAGCCTGGGGGCCTTACAAGCATCTGGGTGCAGCCCTCCAGAGGATAATTTGGTACTTTTTCATCAGATCCAAGTCGGTCATACCCCAAGTTGTATGAATTATTTTGATCTCCCTGCTAATGACAATTTGTCTAAAAAAGAATGTCTATGGAAAGAAAAAAATCATACCCGTTGGCTCAGAACTTTAACTTCTAACAACTTATCTTACATTATTACTCAGAAAAGTGTGCAAAGACATGTATGTTCAAGGCTGTTGACTGAGGCAGAACAATAACTAACACGTACACCACACCTTATCTGCTAGGAACTTCACATACAATCATTCACTTAACCCTGAAAATAACTTCAGAAGGTGGAAGCTATTATTATTATTATTCTCATTTGCAAGATGAGGAAATTGAGGCACAGAGAGGTTAAATTACTTGTTTAACATCCCAGAACTAGTAAGTGGTAGAGCTGGAATTTGAACCTAAACAGCCAGGCTGCAGTGTCTGCTCTCACAATCGCAGTGCTCTATGGTCCCTCATTGCTGGCATTTGTAAGGAAAACAAACCACTCTGAGGGGAAGAAAGCTCTGGAGTCAACAGTGTTCACTAGTAGTAAACGGTTTTTATTGTAGTTCATGCACACAATGGAGTGTGATGTGATTGTGAAAAGGACTGAGGTCAATCTATAGGTGCTGACCTGAAAACACTTGTTGTATCCAAGATACGACAGACTTCCAAGTGACATAGACCAAGTGTGGAATGGTATGTACAGTATGAACTCATTTGTGTAATCGTAAAAGGATACATGGCATAACTGCATTTACATGGGGGTCTCTAGACATACCCAAAGGTGGTTGTGATTAGCTTTGGGAAGTAGGAAGAAGGGGCAAATAGGAGAGTTTTATGTTTCAGTTTTTGCCTTTCTATACCTTTTGAATATTTCTCTATGAATATATATTACTTTTGTGATAAAAAATAATAACAGGTGTTGGAGAGAAAGAATGTAGAGAATCTAGAACACTTGTACCCCATTCATAGGAATATAAAATGTTACAGCCACTATGGATAATAGCACAGCAGTTCCTCAAAACACTGCTAATAGAATTGCCAAATGACCCAACAATTCCCCATATACCCAAAGGAATTGAAAGCAGGGTCTCAAAGAAATGTTTGTACACCTACATGCACAGCAGCATTACTCACAGTAGCCAAAAGGTGGAAGCAACCCAAGTGTTCACAGACAGATGCACGGATAAACAAAATGTAATCTATCCACACAGTGGAATAAGATTCAGTCTTTAAAAGGAAGGCAGTTCTGGCACAGGCTACAACATGGATGATCCTTGGAGACATTATGCTAAGTGAAATAGGCTAGACACAAAAAGACAAATAGTGCATGACTCCACTTACATGAGCTACCCAGAGTAGTAAAATTCATAGACCAAAAGGTATTACAGAATGGTGGTTGCCGAGGGCTGGGGAGAGAGAAATGGGGGTGGGGGGCTGTTTCATGGGGGCATCCGTTTTGCACAATGAAAGAGTTCTGGAAATGGGTATACAACCACGTCAATAAAATTCACATTCCAGAACTTGTATGCTTAGTAGTGGTTAAATGGCAAAGTTTATGTTGTGTGTATTTTGCCACAATGATAAAACCAGGGGTTTGTTTGTTTTTAGGAAAAAAATGCCCTATTTCTATGCTACTCTTCCCTAAGTGCTTATTTGTATCCCCTAGGGCCTTCTCACTTTCTCTCGCTCACTCCTCAGAAAACACTGTGGAAAGATCTAGAAACTGAGAAGTCAAGTTCCATTCATAAACACCATCGTTCCTCTTTGGATGGACCTGCCTCGTTTGAGTCCCCTTGCAGTCCTGTGAGAAGGGTGGGGTGGGTTTCTGTCATTCTAATGCTATGGATGGGAAAGCTGAGGAGTGACTTGTCCCATGTGGAGAGGAGGGCTTCAGACCTTGACCTTTGGCTTTGAACTTACCAGGGCTTGCCTCAATAAGCCCTCAGAAGGGTGGACAAAAGGGCAGAGAACGGAGAGCCCCTGGAGTATGTGGAAGCCTTCATGGCCTCAGAAACGTGGCCTCAGAAACCGTGGGCTGGAAGCAGGCCCTCTAGGGGACAGTGGCAGTTCCCACCCTTTGACTTACACAGCCCAGCAAAATCCCCGCCTCCCGGAGAGCGCTGGGGGCTTGGCTCACTGAGCATCAAATTTTATAGGTGCCAAGCCACTTAAAAGTACAAAAGCCAACTATCACCTGCTGCCATCTTTTTAAAGCCAAAAAAAAAAAAGTTCTTTAAATAGAATACATTTAGCTTTGTGGAAAAATATTTTCCTATCTTTTCACATTTCATAAAGCCTGAAGAAAAGCACGGCGCCTACCATCATATGAGGACTTCTGGTCATTATCAGTTGTGAAGTTATTCACCATATTTGTGACTGATAATGATTAAAGCAACGATATGCATGAAAGAGTTTTAAATCACTTAAAATTCAAGATTATCCCGTGTAGTAGGTGAAATAGAATGCCTCCCCTGCACCCCACCAAAAGGTCCACACCCTGATTTCCAGAACCTAGGAATATGTTCTATTGCATCACAAGGGGGAGTTAAGGTTGCAAATGGAATTGAAGTTGCTAATCCCCTGAACTTAAAATAGAGAGATTATCCTACATTATTGGCCAGTATAGTCACGAGACACTTAAATGGAGAAGAGGGAGGGAGGAGTGTCAAGAGCAAAGAAATGGCATTGTCGGAGAGATGGCATTCAGCTGACCTTGGCTAGCGTTGCAGATGGAAGGCAGCTACAAGCCAAGGAAATGGGACAGCCTTTACAAGCTGGAAAAGACAAGGAGGATTCTCCCCTAGAGCTTCTAGAAGGAACGCAGCCCTGCCAGCACCCTGATTTTTATCCCTTGAGACTTATTTGGGACTTCTGACCACCAGAGCTGTAAGATAATAAATCTGCGTTGTTTTAAGCCACTTAGTTCATGGAAACTAATACAGATTTCATGCCACCTAGAGAAAAGTATGGCACCCACCTGCATCTGAGGACTTCTGATCGATACTAGTTATGAGGTTGTTCACAAATAATTTGTTACTGGTAATGACTACAGCAATACGTGTGAATGAGTTTTAAGCAATGCTGAGCAGTTTCAAGGTTATTCCCATAGCAATGTTACTTCTTAAATTGCTTCCCTGCGTGGGAGAAAAAGGGCAGGGGCTATAGATGGGGCTGAAAATTATGCATAAGTCACAGTCACCTTACTTTTCTTTTTAATTGAGCACTTACTTTGGGTTCAGCACTGTCCTCAGTGTTTTATGTACATAGTCACATCCACCCACTCACCCCTACAAACCTTCAAGGTAAATACGATTAATATTGCTGGTTCCCAGACTCAGGAGTTTAAATCACTTGCCCAAGGTCACAAAGCTGGTGAGTGATGGAGTAGGGCTTTGAACTTCTCATTTATATGACACTGATTGTACTCAGGCCAGCGTGTTGGGCATCCTCATGCTATAGTCAGGGGTGTTGTCACACCCAGAGAAGGTCGTGAACCCCGGCCTAGCACAATGGCTCTTGTGCTGCACTAACTGGGCCATGATACTCTGCCACCATCAGCAAGCAGTGGCAGTCTTGTCCTGATTCACAAAATCAAACAAACAAAAACTTTCAATGGAAAGGCATTTCTCAATTTAGCTTCTTCTGATACATTTTTCTTAAACTTCTGTTACTTGGCTACAATTGATCAAGTGCCTACAATGTGCCAAGCACTAGCTGAGATGAAATGTGCAATTTTTTGTCATTTAGACCTCACACCAGTATTACGAGTCCCTTTGACAGGTAAGGAAAGTGAGACACAGAGATAGGGAGTCACCAGTTCCAAGTCAAACAGCCAAATACAGCCAAGGCCACCTATGACTCCATGGTCAGATGTAGTCACCAATGATATATTTAAACCTCTAAACTTAAAACATTTTCTGCAAAAATCCCCATGACTTCCAGGTACTTGGGCACTACTCTCAAGATCTCTACTTTGAGATTTGCTCTTCTGGTTACCTGCTGTCCCCCACAAGCAGATTATCTGTCAGCCAAGACATGGCAACTCTTCTCCCATTCCCTTGGAACTATTTTATCATGAGACTTTAGAGGTTTAAGGCAACTCGGGGACTGGCTAACAAAACATTCTAAAGCAGGTGAGTCATGGCTAAGTCTTACCTACGGGAACAGGCCACGAGCAAGTCAGCGGGGACTCAAGGGGCTTTCCCTCTCTCTCCTTCCTTCCTCGCCCTGAAACCTGGCTGTGCTCCCCAGGTAAGTGCATACTGGCAGAGTCATGGCTGCTCCAGCCCATGAATGGGGTGGATTCCGGGAGCGATCAAAGCCAGAGAATGGAGGCACTGAGAGAAGCTTTTGTGTCTCCAAGACTCTGACCCCTTTGATGAGACACATGTTCGGGCCAGGCCCTCCTTTAGATGGGGGGCTAAACCTCATTAAACAGCAGGACAACTTCCTTGATGGCAGTGGACAGCCCACACACCAGTCTTCCCTGCCACAGATGGGCTGGGAAAGAGGTGGCCTCCTGTCATCAAGACCAGAGACTCTGGAGCTGGTGTCTGTGACACGTGGTAACCTTGGAGGCTTTGATTTATGGTTGACTTTTAGAAAAGATCAGCCTCTGATCTCGGCCACCTGTCGCCTCACCATCTTTTCTCCAGGTTGGGAGGACTTTCCATCAGAATCAACGAGCCCAGTCTGATCCCAAGATAGAATTTCTGAGAGACCCTTCTGATTCCAGTGGAGCAGGAAGGCTTGAAACGAGGTTCTTCCCTGATTCACCAGCATCCTAGGAGCATTCTGCAGGCAGAAGTGGGAAAATCCAGAACTAACATTCTCCCGTGAGTTGAATCTCAGTCCAACATGTGGAGAGAATATGTACCACCCCCAAATCCCTCTAACTTTCCCAGGTTGACTCTGAAGCATCAACTGTTTAGCTGCGTTGCCTGGCTACTTCACAAAACGAAGGACAGGAGAGTTCCCCAAGGACGACTCTCAGATTCTGCCAGGAAATCTGTACGAAGTTAGAGGGTGGGTTTGGGTAGGGTCAATTACTTCAATAAAATTGTGGATTTAGCATTGTCTTCCTTGAACTGGAAAAATCTGAATGGAACATATCAGCCAATAGGAAATTAGAAATGTGCTTAATGGGTAGATCTAAAGAAAAAGAAATATATATGAACTATGTTTAATTGAATAATAATTATTCACATAATAATTGGTATTAATCTAATATATTAATACAACAATAATAGCTAATATGTATTGAGTGCTTATCATGGTCCGGCACTGTGGTAAGTACTTTACGTGTATCCTCTCTTCAGTTCTTGTGGTGACCCTCTGTGGTTGATAGAGGTACTTGTTATCATTATTTTAAAGGAAAGGAAACAGAGGCACAGAGAGGTTAAGTAACTTGCTCAAGATCGCACAGCTAGTAAGTGACAAAACTGAGATTTGAACCCAGCCTCTCTGACTCCAGAGTCCATAGTCTAACCATTACGATCTTGTCCTAAAACAAAACAAAACAAAAAACAACAAAAACTGCCTACACGTAAGTGACGAAGAGAGTTGCCCCCTCATAAAGTTAATCCCACCCAGGGTTCAAATTGGCTGCATGTGCGCATGACACATGAGTGCACACGTACACACATCGTGAACTGACCACTCACGTAGCTCAGACAATCCCCTGGCCCCGCCCACCTCCTGGGAGCCGAGCGACAGGTGTAACCAACCCCAGCTCTGGGCAGGCCAGGCACCTGGGAGGACCTAGTCGGCCAAGAAGTCTCCACAGGCCGGTGAGCTGCCGGGAGGTGGCGCTGTGTCACTTGTCTACTCCGGAGCTTTTGTTTGGTGCGGGCCGCAGGCTGGGGGTGGGGAGGCTGATTTCGAGCAGAGCCCGTCGCCAATTTCCCTGATTCGAATTCGCTTTTCTGTCACTTCCTTCAAATGAGCTTGGAGATGTTCATCAAATGACAGTCCTGAACACGAGCCGAGTTGTTCTCTTAATCCCATCTCAGGTTGGATTTGAAGAGGGTGTTTCCAAACACGGAGCAGACGTCATCTGTCAGAGTTACACTCGAGCTGACCTCTGGCTTCCAAAGGCAGAGAGGACAAACACACCAATACTCTCACCACCTTGGAAGCGGCTTTGAGGGGGTCGTGTAGAAGGCTCTGGTGCTCACTGAGCCACGGGCTCAAGCCCTGCTCATGCAGGGCACAGACCGTCCACCTACCAGGCGATCTCACGTGTAGCTGAACGCACCCCAGGCGTTACATCCCTCCAGGCCTTTGTAGACTTGCCTGACGCTGGTCCAAAATGGCCCACCCCTTGCCATTCTCTTTCCAAAGAGCCAAATACTGGAGGGCTGAGGACACTGCTGACATTGGTGGATCAGATGCACCATGTATCAAAGAAAGGATCACCCAGCATGGCTGCTCAGGTAGGCCCGGGCCCTGGAATAGCTGAGTCCATCTCTCTGTTCTCCCAATAACGAAACTGACACCCAGAAAGAAGTAAACTACAAAGGTAATAAGTACCAGAGTGGCAGCTGGCTGCTGCTATGGCTGGATGGAATTTTCACCCTGAGGCGAAGTAGTAGGGGAGTAATAGTAGGGGAATTAGAGCCTCAGATGCGGGTGGACTTGAGTTTGAATGCCAGCTCTTTAAGGTACTGTCTGTGTAACCCGGGGACGTCACTACACATCCCTGAGCCTCAGTTTCATCTGGAAAATGAATGCATGAAGTATATGTGTGTGTGTGTGTGTGTGTGTGTGTGCGCACACACAACAGAATATTATTCAGCCATAATAAAAAGAAAGAAATCTTACCATGTGCAACATGGATGAACCTAGCATGATACCTACATGGTATTATGCTGAGTGAAATAAGTCAGATGGAGAAAGACACATACCATATAATTGCACTTATGTGTAGAATCTAAAAAATAAACAAAGCAGAAACAAACTCATAGATATAGAAAACAAATTGATGGTTGTCAGATGGGAGGGGGTTTGGGGGAGAAGCAAAAATGGTGAAGGGATTAAGAAGTACAAATTGCCAATTACAAACATAGTTATAGGGATGTAAAGCACAGCATAGGGCATACAGTCAATAATATTGTAATAACTAGGTATGGGGTCAGGTGGGCACCAGACTTACTAGGGAGATCACTTCATAAGCTATAAATGTCTAATCACTATGTTGTACACCTGAAACTAATGTAATAGTGTACATCAATTATAAATGAAAAAGAAATTAAAAAAAGAAAAGACACTCAAGAGGTTAGCAATAAATATCCATTTCTTAATGAACAGATTTATCTCCATCTCTCCACTCTCCCTCATCTGTTATCTATCCCACTTAGCTGTGTTATTCCCCTAAATTTCCAATAATTCAAGTGGAGAATATGGCGTTTCCCCTTACGCTTGACACCTTTTCCAGCCACCATTTCTTTTCTTCCTTTTATTTCCAGACGCCTTTCAAGGGTCAGCTTCCCGGCCCCACTCCTGCCTCGTCTCCCACGCACGTCTCAGCAGCTTAACGATGGGCCTTCTGGCTTAGTCCTTGGCTGACAAGATTCGCGTGAGCAGCGCTATCCCCGACAGCTATTCAGATGGTGCACTATGCAACTCCAGGGCCACCATTCCCACTGCCGACGGTGTGGATAGCTGCCCCCAGAAGTGTGCCACTGGCCTGGCCACACCTGGCTGCCTTGCTCAGAGCCACCTTAATCACCAGTCATTTCCTTTCTCAGTCTGCAACCCTCTTGTCTCTTGGCAACACAACACGTTGACTCTCACCCCCCCACCCCCCCCACCCCCGGCCTGATGAGGTGCTAGCTCCTCCCAGTTCCCATCCTACCCGCCCACTTCCCCTTCCCAGCCTAGTTTCCTAGTTCTTTGTGCTACTTCCTCTCACTAACTGCGAGTGTCCTCCTAGACTCTCCCCTTGTCTCCACACAGCCTGCCTCAGAGATCTCCCCCCTGACTTCTACAGTGTCAACTGTCACTTCTACACAAATGACCTACACTTCTCTTCCACACATGCTGACTAGACACCCCAACTTAACCATGAGGGAGACTCCAAAACCCCACTCTACCTAACACCCAGCCTTCCCTGGGGCCTCACTCTATCTGGACCAATAGTGAAGTCATGTAGGAATGTACCAAGACACATGGCACTGGGGTCGATCCTAGCATCCTTGCCCTGACAGGATCGTCTCCTTCCCCATAACTGGCCCCTCACACTAAAGCTCCTCACACTAAAGAGGAGACTGGTGAAAGGGTGAGGAAAAGCCTCCAGCCGAAACTGTCTTTGCTGGGAAAGAGAGAGCCTGATTCCAGGGACTTCTCGGGTCACTGGTAGTGCTCACTGAGAAGGGAATCTGTCCACACAGAGATTGGAGGGAGCCAGCTTTGACAGGTACAGAATAAAGAGTTAGCAGGGACAGTGAGCATTGCCGAGACAAGGGGAAACCCTGACAGCAGTCTGATGTGGTCGTCAGAGCCTTCTATTTACACTTGACTTCCAATGAGGACGTACGACAAGAATCAGCACGAGAGAAGGACAGGGAAGGGAAGGGAAGCGAAGGGAGGGGGAGTGGCCTTGCACTGGCACCCACCTGTCAAGCTGTGGAGAAATCATTTTGGGGCCCAGAGATGGGCCAGGCCCTGCTGCCCCTGCCCGGGCTTAGGGCTGCCCACGTCTTTCAGACACGTGCAACTGTGGTCAGCAGCCTTGGATGGGAGTGGACATATTGTCCCCCAGAGACAAGGAGACAGTCTCTGCTCCTTTGGGAGGACTTCCTACTTCCGAGGCCTTCGTGGGTGTCCCACCCAAAGGTGCTGTATGCTGTCTGCATTGACAAGCTGGCGGGAGACAGAAAGGAAGCCCTGGGAGTGCGCTCTGTGTTTAGGGACTTGACTGGTTCTCACGTGGCCCTCCCCAGAGAGGATGCACTTTCCCGTGAGATTGGACTTTCCTACCTAAGTTGTGTTTGGACTCTGGCAATTCCATGTTTTCTGTAGTGGGCTAGGTCAGGAAATTCTCCACCAGCATGGGGCAGACGTCCAGCTCTGGCTGAACTGCACTTTTGGCAACTGCTGGAGGCACTCCTGAATGACCAGCTGGAACCCGAGCATCTCACTGAGAGGGAGGAGGGCTTCCTGGGACGGAGCAGGCTCCGTTCAGAGGAGAACAGCTGGGCTCTTAGCACAGAGTACTCAAGTAAGACCCCTACAGACTGTGTGTTACCAGATCACAAGTGATGAGTACAAAAACTGGTGTAAAGCAGTGAGAGACTGTTGTAACAAATGGGTGCTGCTGGGACATTCACGTGCATGACCCATGAACTCATCCCGTTGAACAGGGGTGATCCAGGGTGGGCACTGGCAAACTTGCATAGACAGATGCACTTGGGGGCAACAGGACCAGCTATTGATTAGAAGTTTAAAAATCTGATGCGTCACCACAGTTTGAGAAGTACTCCCTTAGCTATTAAAATCTCTGAGAAGTAGTGCCATTAAGAACCTATTTACTTCATAAAATCCAAACGTATTTAACTATGAACTCCTTTTGGGATAAGGAATGGGGTGCTATTAGCTACCAAAAAACTACTGTTTCTCAAAACACACTGTGGAGAAGATAGTCTCCAGGGTGGGGATGAGTGAGTGGGTAATCTCTAGGTCTGGGATCTCCAAACATTGTCCAGGCCACCGCTCCTACTTGGCTAGGTGAGTCAGGGCCTTGGGTAACTACTCTGTATTAACTAGGGCAGCAGTTCTCAAGTGGTGGTACAGGTACCTTCAGGGGTGCATGATGGGCCATTCGGGGGTACATGAAAGATAATCAGTAATGGTGGAAAAAACAGGTAAAGTACAAAAAAGCAAAGCATTAGTCATGGAACAATAAATGTTAAGTTTGAATCACCGGTAGTGGAGACACTTCAAAATTAGATCACATTAGTGAAAGATGATTGGTGCGGGCGTGGCTATGAACCCTTCCCCCAAACCACTCTTCTACCAATCATCATGTAGTTTCAGAACAATCTGTTTGGGACATTTCTAGAACTTCCCCAAACACATACATACATCTATAGCCAGTTATTGACTGAGTAAAAGTAAATGCATTGTCTTTAATCATGATTCTTTTCAAGTAGTTTTTTTATTTAATGTTTAAATACTTGATCATTATTATCAATATTTAACTGGGACATGAATATTGTAAAATTAAATCTGTGGTTGGTACTTTAAGTGTAATAATTTTTCTTTCCTAACTTATTACCTCATTTTCACTATTGTGCATTAAGGTAGGCCCTGAACAAAAGTGTCAGTATTTAAAAACAGCTGTTTTAAAAACAAGGGGTACAATTTATAGAAATGGGTTTAAAAGGGGTACACCAGTGGACAAAGGTTGGGAACCACTGAACTAGAGTAACGTTATGACTGCTTCTGACCACTTGCTATCTTGGAAGATCTTTCCTCCTGCTCCCAGGGGTCATACTTGCACCCAGGGTGGAGCCTCAGCCTCCAGCATTCTGTCACCTCAAGCCTCCGGTTTTAATTAAATTACAAAACGGCAGGTCAGAGGTAACAACAGCACCACGGGTCAGGTAAGTTGGTCACTGAGGGAGCAGTATTAACCCCTTCAGGCCACAGGGGGCCCACTTACTGCCACTGGGAGCTGGACCAGGGCACCTGGGATCCAAGAGTTGGGTAACTCCTAATTCCTCCCCCTCAGCCCTCTGCGCATTATAAACACAGACTTGTACATTCCCATCGTGAGCTTTATTGGTTATATTTGCTACTTGGAGCATGAAGACATACAAACATTTCATTTTTCTTTCCTTGTATGATGGTAAATGTGTAACAACTGGCTCTCTGTGGAGGGAGGGGTGCCCGGTTTCACAGCATTTGCCAACTTCCGTGGTGTAAATATTCCCACCGTGGCTTAGTGGAAGCTGCCATTATGACCTTTCTGATGACAGAGTTGGGAAGAGACACACACAACTCCCAGGCACCGGAGCCAGCTGAGTGGGCTGTTTCTGTCTTCATAATATTGTAGCCTGATTTCTTTTCTGAACCATAGAATGACTGAACAGGAAAAGACCTCTGAGATAATCTAGTCTAAATCTCCTCATTTGACAGATAAGGCAACAGGCCCAGGGAAGCATAATGACTTGCCCAAGACAACCCAGAAAAATAATGGCAGACGAAATTCATCCAGACTTCCTGGCTCTTTCAATCATATTAATACCATGCTTATCTTTAAACATATTATCTTTAAACATACGGTAGTATTTGATTCTCAAAATACTCAGGCAAGAAGTAGTGTATCCACTTAATAGAAAGAGAAACTGATAAAAAGGGCTAAGAATTACCCAAGGATACAGACCTAACAGGTCAGACTCAGGTCTGTTTTATGTCCAGATTTTTCTATTTCATCAAAACCTCTCCATTCCACATCACTTTTGGCTAACAGATGCAATGGTTTTCTCTGATTTTTTAGCTCCTAAAGATTCTCGACCAGCAAATGTTTCTTTGTTGACTTCCGGTTTATTGCTCATTAATGCTCCATCCTGATTATTGATCGTAGCTGGCTTTAAAGATGTATCAATGACTCAAGTTAGGAAACATGCCAACCTACTGTAATAGAGATTCCCCACCACCATCACCAAACTGAGTGGCTTAAGCAATATTGATATTTATTTTTCTCTTACTTAAAATTCAGGTAGAGAGTGTAGGTTCTTATGGTAGGTCAGTAACATAAATGATCCAGGCTCCTTCTACTCTGTCCCTCTGCTCAAAAATATGACTCAATGTAAGTCTTCTATCTCATGGCCCAGAATGGCTGCTTCAACTCCTACCATCACATTCATGTTGTAAACAGAGCAAAGGAGGAAGAAAGTGGAGGAAGGATAGAGCATGCTTCTTTTCTAATTGTTCTCCCAGAAGTTGCACATCCAACTTTCACTGACATATCATCGGCAAGAAAAGAGTCACATGGCCACACTAGCTGCAAGGGAAGCTGGGAAATAGAGTTTTTAACCTAAGCAGCTATATTCTCAACAAAACTTTGACACCCCTAAAAAATTTTTTTAAAAAGGGAGTTCCCTGGTGGTGCAGTGGCTAGACTTTGGCGCTCTCAACGCTGCGGCCTGGGTTCGATTCCCAGCCAGGGAACCACCACAAAAAGAAAAAAAAAAGATTAAATTTAAAAAAAAAATTGAGAATTCTCCTGAAGGAAGAACAGGAGAGTGCATGTGAGAAATAATTAGGCATCTCTACTGTGATGTTTGAGATGCTGGAGCTAGAGGAAGAGTATGGATGAAAGGAAGAAATAAATAAGATGTGCAACATAAAGACAGCTGCACAACCTGTGGGAAAGTACAGTGTAAAGAGAAGAATCACAATCAATCTGTGTTACCTTCAAAGTCAAATGCCTATACCACTCCCAGAAGTCTGCATAATTGAGGACATTTCTAGTGATAACTTCTCTAAAAATTATTTTGATTGGGATAATCAGCAGGTTTCCTTATGGCATACGGAGGTCCATGCTTTCTGATACATGATACTGTCTTCAAGCTGCATTGCTTGGGACCATAAATGTTATTGCCTTGTGGTAATAATAATGATACTCAGGCAGGGGACTCCGTGTTTTAGTGTCAGTTTTGTGGAATAAGTTGAAATATAATTTTTTTGTTATTGTCTGTCTCTCTTCTGGGGACCAGCATTTGGCTCTGCTTTTTGCCCACCTGCACCCCACCCTCTGCCTCTAGCCACTTTCTGGGAGGTCATAACTGGGGCATTGGTAAAAGCCCTGGTGGAACAGAAACCAGAATAAAAGGCTGAGCAACTTGCTTGAGTCTCAGCAGTGATCTGCTGTGTTACCTAGTTAAAGAGACTGCACCTCTCACGGCATTCGGTTTTTTGCCTGAATGATGGGAATCTCTATACCTGCCCTCATCTATGCTAAAATATAAGATTCAGGGAGTTCCCTGGTGGTGTAGTGGCTTAAGGCTTCGGCTGGTCCTGTCAATGCTGCGGCCTGGGTTTGATTCCCAGCCAGGGAGCTACCCACATACAATAATAATAATAATAATAATAATAATAATAATAAAATAAATAAAATTTTTAAAAAAAGTATAAGATCTCAGAGGAGGATTCCCTGATGCTCTTCAGAGGAAGGAAGTAAAATCAAGATTCAGCATCTCGGAGAGGGGTTCCTTGGGATTTTGCTATTGAATTGCTTAATCCTTTAACACTGTTGAACCATGAGACCCGAGGCTCGAGTTCTGGAAAACCTCTCCCTTTTCTGCTTTTGATTCTCTTGGGTTTTGCAAACATACTCAGAGCATATGGGTCTGCTGCAGGGCAGGCAGTTTGCAAGGCTCAGATGGTCCCCAAAGAAAATAAAACCTGAGTTCCTGGAAAGCCACGTGAGAGCAGACCACAGATGTCATAGACGCCTTCTGAAGGTATATGTGTCCCAGAACTTTGACTCACTCTTAAGCATTGGAACGTGGAACAACTCTTCCTTAACTTAAGGATTCCACTTGAGAATCAACTGACCTCAGAGAGAAACATTCTTTAATCAACTGTTCCATGACACAACACATTCATCCCATTCCCCCAAGCTGGCCTCTTTCTAGCTTTATTTACTCCTTCCTATAAAGGCAAATTTCTTTCTGTCTGACTATTGGGACACTTACTAACCTCATGGTCAGAGCATCCTTTCTGTTGGAGTAGTCTGCCTCTCCTTATTGCAATTGTCTTTTCAAATAATGCCTCTCCTTCCCTGAGTCCAGATTTTTTCCATTTGGCATTTTCACTACCTTCTGCTTCAGTGCCCTGGGCCTCCGATCTTGACCTTGGTCTTGCAATCCTCTCCCCACTCTCAACACCCGCCCCCCAACAATGTTATTACTCAGGACTTTTCACTGCCTGTATTTATTTCTCCACAATTTCAAAAGTCAGAATGCTTTCAGAGAATGTTGAACACACTCAGTTCAGAATACTCAACAAAAAATGCCTTAAGCAATAAAGACATTTCATCATCTTACCAAAAACAGAAGTCTGGAGATAAATGATCCTATCACCAATAAGGTCCCTAAAAATCCATGCTCCATCCATCCATCCATCCACTTGGTCATCCTTTTTTGCTCATAATCACAAAAATAGTCTAGATATTCCATCGTCACATGGTATCATCCAAAGCACGAAAGAACTAAAGGGAGAAAGAGAGTTTTCCTTGAGGGTTCCTCTCTTTCCTATGGAGGAAGTCTTACTCAGAAGCCCCTTAGGAGAGCTCTCCTCACATCTCATTGACCAGCGCCAGTCACATGGCCATCCCTAGATGGAAGAGAGGCTGGCTAGGTGAGTTGTTGGAATTTTCTGCCTTAACTATGGATGGTGGTGAGTCTGCCAGGAGAGAAGGAAGGGAAGGGGGAAACGACTGCTGGCTCTGCCCACTTATACAACCCTTAAGACTTGTTCTACACTCTTCAAGGAATCAGTTAGCCAATCTGATAAATGGGTCCCTGGGTTGATGGGCTTTCCCTTTTTAGTCTGCTTGACAAAATCGAAGCTTTTCTGAGTACAGTGCCCCTGCATGACTTTACTCAGTAAAGATGGCTATTTCAGGCTGGTGGAGTGGTTAGATGGGATCTTGGAAACCTTTCCACTGAAAGCCATTCAGGAGAGCTTGTTCTCCAATGCCTCCATTTTTCCATCTGTGAAATGGGGTAATCACACCAATTGCAAAGGGACATTGGGAGGGTTGACAAGATGGTGCCATAGGGTGCCTATTGCAGTGCCAGGCACATGGTGAGTACTCAGTGCCTCCAGAGCAAAGCTTCCAAAGGGAGGAAGTCTGAGCCATAGCTTGAGACAGGCTGCTCTGCCTCCAACTAGATCACAGGGTGAGCCCTGTGCATTCCTCTGCCTTCCTAGGGAGTCTTTTCTCTTCAGTTCGTCCCACCAGAGTGCATTAAGTGCCTGCTGTGTGCAAGGTTTTCCCCAGGGGGCTGGAAGGAGATGTCATACACCATCTCTGCTGCGCTGAACATGTACCCTACCAGCAGGAGGACCAGGACGAGAGTTCATGTAAATATAAAGCAAGGCAGACATTTGACGTTCTGGAGCTTGCCTCATTACCTCTGAAAGCTCCTTTGCATAGCAGGGAGTTAGCAAGATGTGTTCTCAAAGACTCCAAAGTGGTGATTTCCATATTCAGTAACCTTGATTTTCTTCCCCCACTACCATTTATATTTTCTGTTTCAGGAGATAAAGCCCTTTAGAAAATACTAATGCACTCTTTCCCAGTCATAGAGCTGCTTTGAACAGCCCAAGCTAATTGGAAATCTTGCCTAAAATCATGCTGCACTTTCCAAGGTCATGTGAAATTTTGTGATCAATATTCAGATTGCCCCTGGGAGTCCAGCCATTGGGGTCTTCACCCTATTTCAAGTCAACCCTGTTTCTGCGAGCCCTATGATTAAAGTGTTGATCTGCAAGTTATCCCTGAAAGTCACAAAAAAGACAAAACTCTTGGACTGAGGAAAGGCTTCGATTAAAAGCTTACCTTCGGGAGTTCCCTGATGGTGTAGTGGCTTAGGGCTTCAGCGCTGGCGCTGTCGGCGAGGCGGCCTGGGTTCGATTCCCAGTCAGGGAGCTACCCACATACCAAAAAGCAAAAAAAAAAAAAAAAAAAAAGCTTACCTTCCATTATGAGAAATGAAACTGCCTCCATAGATAAAGACAGAAATGCCCCTACAGTGAAGAAGTAAAGACTATCAATGTGGTCATTCATTCATTCATTTATTCATTCTTCCACAAACATTTATTGAGCACCCTCTGTGAGTCAAGCACTCTGCTGGGCTCCTGTCTTAGCTTGGGCTGCTATAATCCAATACCACAGACTGGATGGCCTTAGAACAGATGTTTATTTGTCACAGTCCTGGAGGCTGGGAAGCTCATGATGAAGGTGAGAGCCCACTTTCTAGATTGTAGACAGCCACCTTCTTGTGTGCTCGGTATATGAGGACTGTCTGGGGAAAAATCCAGCCATTGTTAATATAATGAGAATGGTTACATGGCTGGATACTTTCCAGACAGCTCTCATAAGCATATGGAGAGCACGCTCATGTCTCTTTTTCTTTTTAATCAGGGCATTAATTCCACCACGAGGGCCCTACCCACATGACCTAATGTAACTCTAATGACCTCTCAAGAGCCCCATGTCCAAATACCATGACACTGAGCCTTAGAATTTTGACATTCATTCCATAGCAGCTCTGGAAACACTGACCTGCAGCCCTCCAAGTACCCCATGCTGACCAATATCTCTGTGCCTTGGCCCATGCTATCCCCTATATCTTTCCTTCCATTTTCCTGCCTGGCTAACACCATGTCATCTTTTAAGCACAGCTCAAATATTGCTACCATTGTTAACTCTTCCACCTGACTGCTTGCCCCAGACCTGACCACATATTTCTTTATGCCTTTATTCTACCATCTACATTCAACAAGATGCCTATAATGACACAGGCATGGTGCTGGGCACATGGATATACAAATAAATTATCAATAGTTCCTGGCTTCAAGGAGCTCACAGTCTGGAGAAGCATATAAAAAATATATGCTGTTTGCAGACATCATGATATGACTGCACCCAAAACAGTAAGAGCGTACAGTAGAGAGTGAGCTATGCTACCTGGAGGGGTGGGAAATTGCAGTGGGGAGAAAAGGGGTTCATTGGGTAGGTGGAGTTGTGTGGAGGTGGGGAAAGACAGTGAACAAAGGAACCAAGGTGCCCACCAATAGGTGAACAGATAAACAAACTGTGGTACATCTTCAAAGCCCGCAGTGGTGAGTCAAGTCTTCTCGTGTCACATCTCTTTGACTTTTCTTTCACAGATGCATTCTCTAGCCATAGCTGCAAATGGTTCTCTGCTTTCATGGACTCATGTAATTTGACTGGGTCCAGCTGGATACTCAGGATAATTTTCTCATCTGAAGGTCCATACATGTAATCACATTTGCAAAGGAAACTTATTCATATGTTCCAGGCACTGGAGCATGGGCATGTTGGGGGTTAGGACATTACTCTGCCTCCTATACAACTTTAATTTAGGGAAATTTAAAATTGGATGAAATGGGCAAATTCCTAGACAAACGTTACTTATAAAAGCTGACTCAAAACTCAATGAAAAGATATGAGTGAAAAAACAAAAGTCTTATATTTATTAAAACAATTTTAATGAGTGGTTCAAAAATATTTCCCAAGAGAAAATATTACAGATATTGTTAAAGGTTAGTATTTCTAATGTCCAGGAATAATATTAATTTTAATCTTCAACAAATACTCTTGAAGATAAAAAATAAATAATTGTATAGGGCTAGTCTAAGTACAGTGGTTTTAAATCATGTCACATATTCGTTGACAATTCTCCCATCAAAAAGTGACATTTCAAACTCATGGAGACAGGCAATAGTTTAGTGGTTACCAGAGGGTAAGCGAGGAGGCGGGTGGTAGAGGAGGGAGGAGGAGTCAAATATATGGTGATGGGAGGAGAACTGACTCGGGGTGGTGAGCACATAATGTAACACAGGGGTGAGGTATTATAGAATTGCACACCTGGAACCTATGTAATTTCGCTAAACAATGTCACCCTGATAAATTTAACAACCAAAAATGTGCTGTGCCCCCTTGAGCCTGTGGTGAATGCCTCAACACATAAGATGTGGCAGAAGAGGTGCTGTATGACTTCCAAGGCTAGATTGGAAAGGGCTATGAAGGTTCCACCAGTTCCTCTTGGGACATTCATTCTGGAAGCCTTCAGCAGAAGTCCATCTGCCATGCTGGAGAAACCATGAGGGGAAATCACATAGAGGGGGCACAAGATACCTGGGAGCCCCAGCTTTCTGGCTCCTGTTGTTTGAATCTTCCCCGTTCAAGCAGCACACATGCAAGTGAGAAAGCTTTCCAGATGATTCCAGCCCCAGCTACCATCTAACTGTAAACACCTGAGCGATTCCAAGTGAGGATCATGTGGTGGAGCTCAGTACAACCCCAGAGCCATGAGAGAGAACAATAAATAACTGCATTGTTTTACATCACTAAGTTTAACATAACTTGTAATGTAGCAATAGAACATCAGAACATATTTTTATGCAACAAAACTAAAGCAATAAAAATACCTAAATTGTACAAAAAATAGAAGAAAAGGAAAATGATAAAAGTCCTAAACAAAATATTGGCAAACTGAATCCAGCCACGTATAAACAAAGACAATGTATATGGCCAAGTTGGGTTTATCCCAGGAAGACAATATTAGAACACTGATTAATGAAATCTACCCCATTAACAGATTAAAGGAGAAAACCCATATGATCATTGTAGTATTATAGATGCAGGAATAAAAACATTCAACAAAATTTAACATTTATTTCAGATTTTTTTAAAAACAAAAATCTTAAACTAGGAATGAAAGGGAATTTCCATAACCTGATAATGGACATCCTTGAAAAAAGAAAAAAAGAGGAAAACTACCACAAATATCATTCTTAATAGTGAAACACTGCAAACATTTCTTTTAAGATGAGAAACACGACAAGGATGGTCATTATCAACATACCTACTGCACTTAGGACCAAAAGTATCGGTTAGCAAAGTAATAGCACAATAAAGACTTGGAAACAAGCAAAAACTGTCATTATTTGCAGATGATTTGATTATTTACCTAAACAATAAGTCAGTTGACAGAAATTTTAGCATTTGAGAGTTTAGCAAGATTTCTGGATGCAAAAACATTATACAAAAGTCAATTGTATCTCTAAACCAACAATAAGTTGGGATATGTAAGTTTCAAAAATGTCATTTACAATAACAATAGAAAATAGAAAAAACATAAAATAGATAAATAGAATGATAAAGCAAATGTGGTAAAATATTAACATTTGGAAAATATGGAGGAAAGAAATTTTTTGTACTATTTTTACAACCTTTAATTTTGAAAATATTTTAAAATCAAAAGCATTAAAACAAGAACTTTTGTCCATCAGAAAAAAATACCCTGAAGAGAAAAACAAAGAAATCTTGAAACTGAAAATATATTTACAATGCATATAACTGACAATTAATACCCAGAAAATACGAAGCAGTCCTCCAAATCAATATGAAAAAGAAAACCCAAACGAAAAACAGGCAAAGGGTTTAACAGACATTTCACAGAAAAGGAAGTATAAATGGCCATAAATAGATGCAAAGATGCCAAACTTATTAGTCACCAGTAAATGCAAATTCATACCATAATAAAATACTATTTTACACTCACCAGAATGGCAAAGATTTACAAATTGGTCAACATCAAGATGGAAAGGTTGGAGAACAATGGAAATTCTCATCCACTGATTATGGGAATTAAACTGAGCGTAGTCCCTTTGGTGAACGCTTCGGCATTATCAAGCTGAACACACACATACACTGAAACTCACAATTCCACTGGAGGTATTTGCCCTAGAAAAGCTCTTACCCATGTGTGCCAACAGATACACACTAGAATGTTAGGAAAGCCAGAAACAATCCAAATCCGCATCAGCAACAGAATGGATAAATGAATTGTGACACCTTCATACATCGGAAAGCCATGTAGTGGTAAAATTGAATAACCCAAAGCTACATGAATCAATTTGGATGAGTCGCTAACACATAATGTTAAAGAGTCAAGTCACTGGAGAAGAGATAATAAATCGTTCCATTATATAAAAACCAGCAAAACTCAATAATACGTACATATATCGATGGTAAAGGAAAAAGAACAAGACCTCAAACAAAATGTTCTGCTTCGTAAGCTCGGTGGTAAATACACGAGAGTTTGTTTCATCATTACTCTTCAAACTGCATGTACATATATACAATTCTACGTTTGATAAGCTTCACATTTTGAAGAAACCTAGGAACACGTAAAACTAGGAATGACATTTGCCCTTAAGGTTGGGCGCTTCCCCTATTTCAGGGGCACAGTATCAGTGGACCGGTCCTGCTACACCACCGCACACTATCTCACTGCACGCCCCTCCAGCGCGTTTCCTGATTTTTCTAAGCTGTGAGGTAGACAGCCAGGCCTACTTCCCAGGGCAGTTAATGAGCGTTAAATGCAGCAATTGACATATGAAATACCTAACACGCAGTAGGCTTTCGGTAGATGGTAGGGTTTGAAAAAGTGGCAACTCTAATAGAGTGCCTAGTAACGTTCGAACACACTTCCAACTGTTCTTTGCCTGATTATTATGTTGATACCAACCAGCTGGCCGCTCACCCCGAGAGCCCTCCTTGTTCACACTATTTTTGTCTGGGGGTGTAATGGTTCTTATCTGCAGTATGGATCCTCCTAGGCCCTGCATCCTCCAATTTTCAGGCTCACCAGAAGGATTTCTCTTCCATTAGCATCACTGCAGCCCTCCTGAAAGGAGCCTCAATCTATTATTTAGTCTTGTTTTTAAAAATATACACTGGGCGCCTGGAATTGTCTCTCATTAGTAAGAAATAACAGCAATAGTCCTCAGCCCTGAACCTCTGGAAGGACTTGTTCAAAATAGTATTTTAAAATTCCTCCTACACTTGCAAGTTGAAGAAATGCAGCCTGAGCTGAAGCCAGAGCCACCTCGGACAGGGAAATTTCTTTGTTAAACTTGACCCCAGAATACTGGCTTCAGGAAGGCCATGAGGAGAAGTCAGTAGCTCTCTTTACCTGTCTGACTCCCCAACTAGACAATGGGAGCCCCTCCAGACCAGAAGTATATCTTACTCATTTCTGTACCCCTTCATGCAAGCCAGATACATAGTAGATGCTCAATAAAATTTTCCTGACCTGAAAAAAATAGCTTGAGAAAGATATTTGATGGCTAGTGTCTCTAGGTACATCCAAAGAGCCATGGAGGATCAGCAGCAGCGTTTTACATGGTACCTGGCATCATAAACTAATAAATTGCATCAATCAATTAATTAATTAATTAACTAAATAATTAATTGGGGGCTGGGAACTGCTGATTACTTGCAAATGGAATCAAACAGGGCACCATGCTGGTTGAAGCACAATAGTAAATGGACTTCCCTGGACTGTGAGTGTAAGGGAGCCAGGGTTCTGGTACTGGGATCTAGAATGGGGAGAGTCTTTCCACGACTTTGCTCTGTGTCTTTGATGGAAATGTTCTTCCATCAGTCATGGAGGAGGACTTGTCAGCACTTAGAGAAAAAATATTCCTATATTCCAAGAGCAGCCTCTTTTCATAGATCCCACCCCCTCCCCCATATCAGAAATCCCTGATGAGCCAGGAGCTAGGGGGTTTTCAAGCCTGCGTTCTGTCTGCCTCACTAGACTGAAAGTTCAGCTGAAAAGGATCGTCCTTGATAAGTCGGAATCAGTGAGGCCCTCCCTTGACTTTCAACTCGGACTGAAAACCACAGTGCTGAGTGGAGTGTGCTGATTGACTCATGTCCATCAAGATGCACACCCAAAGCTGGAGAGGGGTCACCACCCCCATGTGTGAGGGGAATAGGTTTCCAAATAAAAATTAGTGTGCTGTGACCAAGTATAAGGGAGGCTAGGCAGCCCCAAAGTGTCCACCAGGTGTCCACCAGGTGTCCGAAGGGTGTGAGATTCAGGGTCATGGTGCTGAACGGTCACTCATCACAGAAGAAGCATGGCCCAGGGGAACACCAAGGCCCAGGGTGGCCTCTAACTTGCTACTCGACCTTGAGTTGGCCATTTTCTCCTCTGTAGAGAAGGGGAGTGGGTGATTGCAAAGCCTCTTCAAGTCCTAACAATCTCCAGGCTCTTATTTCTCTTTCCCTCCTGTCACCTGAGCAGGTAGGAGAAAGCATAGTTACCAGCCCTGGGATTACCTTGGCAGGGGTTCTTTTGAACAACAAATAGAAGCTTATTTCTTGTCACTTGTGAGGGGGCTGTTTAATTGGGCTCAAATTCTTTGAGATTTCTTTTGTCTGATTTCTGATAGTGGTGCTATTATTAAGCATTATTTGAAATTTTGGGAATTTTAAGTGTGTCTCTAGACTTTTCCCAAAACTGAGAAATATGACTTGTTCAAATTTGGTAAATTGGGCAAAATGTCATATATAGGAAAAACCATGAATAAATTTAATGAAGTAACCTGATTTCCTCCAGAACAGAAACTGTGTCTTTCCTCAGTTTTGTATTCCTAGCACGTACCACCAGGTTTGGCATATAACACGAGCCATTCGTGTAGTCAACAGATATTCAATGTGCACCTACTATGTGCTGGGCACCTTGCAAGGCCCTGGGGATGCAATTACGGATGAGTTGATGTCCTGGCACTCAAGTAGCTCCTGGTCCAGTAGGAGAGACAAACAGTAAACAAATGTGATAGACAATGGCTAGGAGAGGAAAAAGAACAGAAATGACAGAGGGCACCCAGCCCAGTCTTGGGGACTCAGGGAAACATTTGTGACATTCAAGCAGGGCTCTAAGACTTAAATAGGAGCTTCCCAAGCAAGAAGCTCAAAGTGCTGGAACTCCCTTATTGACGTGTAATGTGGCAAGAGGAGGGATTGGGCTGGTGGTGGTAGAGAGAGGGAGAGAAAGGGAAAGAGAGAGAGGGAGAAGGGGATAGGGGAGGGGAGAGGGAGAAGGGGAGTGAGAGAGGGAGAGACTGAAAGAGAGAGAAGAATCTAGTCTATAAAGGACCTTGGTGTCTTATTAAGGTATTGCCTTACAGGCAGTGTGCAGCCAGCTGTAAGTTTTAAGCAGGGAGTAAACACACATGTGCATTGATTAATAAATGCTGGTGTATTTTTTCACATGGAAATTTCCTCATCTAAAAATACAGGGGTTAGATTAGATGATCTCCAGGATCTCTTCCAGTTGTGACATTCTATGAATCTCTTGCGTTTCCACTCTGATTCGGGTCAGAGTCTCCTGATATTTGCCTCCTCTCACCAGCAGCAGAGACGGCTCTGGGCATAGTAATGAAATCAACAGAGCACACGGTCTCTCTCTCTCTCTTCCCCCCACCCCACCTCCACTAGATGGATAAATGCATTCCATTACAGAGGGTGAGATGCTTCCTTGTGACCAGCCTCGCACCAATCCATCCATCAGCCGATTAACAGTGGCTGAAAGCCACTTATCGGGAGGGCTCCTGCCCTTATCACTGTCACTGGCTGCAAATAAACATCGACTTTGTGCCGAGTTTCCATATTTAACCACGTTTAAGTAACTGCTGATACTTTCATTACATGACATTTGCACTTCAGAATTTTAAATTAGACGCGTGCACACAATTCTTCCACGAAAGCCTGGGTTGTTTGGGGCCTTCTTGCTGTTTGTTTTCAAAGAGAGGGAGCTTCAAAGTGAATTCCACAGAACACAAGACTCTCTTGTACTCTAAAAACAGTATCGACAAGAAAGAGATCAGAATGATGGAGTTAGATTTTTCTTTCGAAAGGTCGGTGCCTTGTGTAAAAGCTGTAACACATCAATAATGGATGAGATGCATAAATGATATATCAAAGTCAGAAAACACAGTCCTCTGAGGAACAGAAAAAAATTTTTTGAACTAGATTTCACAATATAAAAGCTTGATACCACACACAAATTTATAATTTGATGATGAAAAATAATGTTGATCTAGACTAAGCATGAATTAACAAGCACATATTAATGGCCTAGCAGTGTGGGTACAAATTCTGGGCCTCTAGGTTAATCAATGATTTGGAATAAATTTCTCCCTTTGAAAAGAAAATAATTCATTTTTTCTTGGTTAAAACATGAGATATTGATAATCATAATGTGCTAACATGTCCTTTCCAATCCATAATTTTTTTTAATTCCCTTTTTTGTTCTCCCATCCAAGTACTAACCAGGCCCGACCCTGCTTAGCTTCCAAGATCAGATGAAATCAGGCATGTTCAGGGTGGTATGGCCATAGACTCTTTTTGTTCTCTTTTTTGTTTGTTTGTTTTGTTTTGTTTTTGCTTTTTTTTTTTTTTTTTTTTTTTTTT
>PVJL010009968.1:11176-53046 GCA_004026885.1 Lyroderma lyra | reverse complement strand
AATAAGTCTAACAATAAAAATGAATTTAAAAAAAAAAAAAAAGAAAAAAATTCCAAAGATTCCATCAGGAAACTATTAGAAACAATTAACGAATATAGGAAAGTTGCAGGATACAAAATCAATGTATAAAAATCAACAGCATTCCTTTATACAAACAATGAATCCACAGCAAAAGAAATGAGGGAGTCAATTCCTTTTGCTATCACAACAAAAAGAATGAAATACCTGGGAATTAAGTTAACAAAGAACGTGATAGACTTATGAACAGAAAACTATGAGACATTTTTGAAAGAAATTGAAACAGACTTTAAGAGGTGGAAAAATATCTCCTGTTCATGGATAGGAAGACTTAACATTGTTAAAATGGCCATTCTGCCCAAAGCAATCTACAGATTTAATGCAATACTTATCAAAATCCCACAATCATACTTTCGTGAAATAGATAAAAAGTTATTAGATTCATATGGAACCATAAAAGACATCGAATTGCCAAAGTAATGGTACATAAAAAGAATAAGGCTGGTGGCATTACACTCCCTGACTTCTATTTATATTACAAAGCATCAATAGTCAAAACAGCTTGGTACTGGCAGAAGAACAGAAATATAGACCAACGGAATAGAACTGAAAACCCAGAAATAAACCCACAAATTTATGGACAAATAATTTTCGATAAAGAAGCAAAAAACATCCAATGGGGAAAAGACAGCCTCTTTAGTAGGTGTTGCTGGGAAAACTGGAAAAACATATGCAAAAAATGAAGCAGAGCTCTGAACTCTCTCCATATACAAAAATTAACTCAAAATGGAGTAAAGACTTTTGTATAAGACCTATAACAATAAACTGTACAGAAGAAGACATTAGTACTAAACTTATAGACCTAGGACTCAAGGAAGACTTCACGAACCTGTCCTCAAAGGCAAGGCAAGTAAAAGCGAAAATAAATGAGTGGGACTTTATCAAACTAAAAAGCTTCTGCACAGCAAAAGAAACCATCAACAAGGCAAAGAGACAGCCAACTGAATGGGAGAAAATATTTGCAAATAACGCATCAGATAAGGGTCTAATGTCTAAAATATATAAAGAACTAATAAGTCTTAACAAGAAAAAATCAAACAACCCAATTGAAAAGTGGGCAGAAGAACTAAACAGACACTTCTCCCACGAAGAAATAAAAATGGCCAGCAGACATATGAGAAAATACTCATCCTCATTAGCTATCAGGGAAATGCAAATGAAAACCACAATGAGATACCACCTCACACGTGTGAGAATGGCTATTATCAACAAGACAAGGAATAACAAGTGCTGGAGAGGATGTGGAGAAAAAGGGACTCTGGTACATTGCTGGTGGGAGTGCAACCTGGTACAACCACTGTGGAAGGCAGTGTGGAGGTTCCTCAGAAAATTGGGAATGGCACTACCATTTGACCCAGCAACCCCCCTTCTGGGGATCTATCCCAAAGACTTGAAAACCTTTGTCCGCAAAGACTTATGTACCCCAATGTTCATTGCAGCGCTGTTCACAGTGGCCAAAACATGGAAACAACCAAAGTGCCCTGCGACAGATGACTGGATAAAGAAGCAGTGGTACATATACACAATGGAATATTACTCAGGTATAAGAGAAAATGAAATATTGCCATTTGCGACAAAATGCATGGACCTGGAGATCATCATGCTTAGTGAAATAAGCCAGACAGAAAAAACAAAGAACTGCATGACTTCACTCATATGCGGAATATAAAACTGAAAGCAAAGAAAAAAAAGAAATGAACAAACAAATAACCCATGGACACAATCAATAGTTTAATGTTTATTTGGGGACGAGTGGGTCAGGGAGGGGAGAAAGGGGAGGGGGTGGGAGAGGAGTGGGGGAAGCTAAATATAGGGTGATGGAAAGAGAGGTCACATTAGGTGGTGAACTTATTATATATCAAGTTGACAATGCACTGTAGAATTGTATGCCTGAAACCTATGTAATCCTTGCTAACAGATGTCACTCCAATAAGTCTAGCAATAAAAATGAATTAAAAAAAATAAAAATAAATAAAAAATAAAAAATGACTAAATCAAAGAACAAATGAAAGAAGAGATTTAAAAATACATAGAAACAAATGGCAATAAAGATACAATGTTTCAAAATTATTGAGATACAGTGAAAGCAGTAAGAATAGGGAAATTTATGTCATTACAGGGTTATCTCAAGAACCAAGAAGAGGCATAATAAAACAACTTAACATCCCATCTTGAAGAACTAGAACAACAACAGCAACAGAGCCCAAAGTCAGCAGAAGGAAGGTAATAATAAAAATTAGGACAGAACTACATTAAATAGAGAACAAAAAAATATAGAAAAAAATAATGCCAGAAAAAGCAGGTTCTTTAAAAATATCAATAGGATTGACACATCCCTGGCTAGGCACACCAAGGGGCAAAGCAACAAAACACTAATAACCAAAATAAGAAATGAAAGGGGAGTAATTACCACAAATACCACAGAATTACAAAGGATTATAAAATAATATTATGAAAGATTATATGCCACCAAATTTAACAACCTTGAAGAAATGGACAAGTTTCCAGAAACTTATTATCTACCCAGACTGAACCAAGAATAATTGGGCAATGTAAAAAGATGAATCAACAGTAAAAAATTGAGACAATCATTGAAAACCTCCCCAAAGGCGTAAGCACAGGACCAGAGGTTCTCAACAAGTTTTATCAAGCATTCAAAGAAGAAATACCTATTCTCAAATTCTTCCAAAAAATTGAAAAAGAGGCAATACTTTCTAACTTTTTCAATAAGGCCCACATAACCTTAATACCAAAGTCTGGTAGGGATAACAAAAAGAAAGAAAATTATAGACCAATATATCTGATGAACACAGATGCAAAGTTCATAATAAAACACTAGCAAATAGAACACAACAATGCATTCAAAAGATTATAAAACACGATCAAGTAGAATTTATCCCCAACACACAAATATGGTTAAAAATAACCAAATCGATCAATGTAATACACTACATAAGCAAAATTAAAAAATAAAAAACATAATTATGTCAATGCAGGAAAAGGATTTGACAAGATACAACATCCATTTATGATCAAAATACTTAATAAATAGGTATAGAAGGAAAGTACCTCCACATAATAAAGGCCATATATGACAAATTTTCAGCTAATATTATACTGAATGGGGAAAAACTGAAGCCTATTCTCCTAAAGTCAGGACCAAGATGGAGATGTTTCCTGTTGCCACTGCTATTCAATATAGTACTGGAAGTTCTAGCCACAGCAATCAGTCAAGAAAAATTAATAAAAGGCATACATATTAAGAGAGAAGAAGTCGAACTTTCAGTTTTTGCAGATAACATGATTTTTTATATAGAAAATTGTAAAGACTCTACCAAAAAACTATTAGAAATAATAAACAAATACAGTAAAGTTGCAGGATATAAAATTAATGTACAAATATCAATTACATTTTCATATACTAACAAAACTTCAGAAAAAAACATGAGACAAACAGTACCTTTTGCAATTACAGCAACAACAAAATACCCAGGAATAAACTTAACAAAGAACATGAAGGACTTAAATACTTAAAACTATAAGATGCTACTAAAATGGAAAAATATTTCATGTTCATGAATTGGAAGAATCAGCACAGTTAAAATATCTACATTACCCAAAGCAATATACAGATTTAATGCAGATCTCATCAAAATTCCATAGACATTCTTTCAAGAAATAGATATAGTAATCACCAGATTCCCATGGAACCACAAAAGACCCCAAGTCACCAAAACAATTCTACATAAAAAAAAAAAAAGAAATAAGGCTGGAGACATCACACTCTCTGATTTCAATCTATACTACAAAGTGTCAATAATCAAGATAGCTTGGTATTAGAGAAACAGACTTACAGACCAATGGAATAGAATAAAAATCCCAGAAATAAACCCACAAGTATATAGAAAGAATTATTGATAAAGGAGTAAAAATACAATGGGGAAAAGAAAGCCTTTTCTGTAAATGGTGTTGGGAAAATTGTAAAACCACATGCAAAAGAATGAATCTGAACTGACAACTGTCTCCATATACCAAAGCTAACTCAAAATGAATTAAAGACCTCTACATAAGACTTGAAAGAATAAACTGTATAGAAGAAAACATTGATATTAAACTTATAGACCCTGGGTTTACGGAGTAATTTATGAACCTAACATTAAAGGCAAAGGAAGTAAAAGCAAAAATCAACAAATGGGACTATATTGAACTAAAAATTTCTGCAAAGCAAAAAATAAAAAAAAAAATCAACAAAGCAAAGAGATAGCCAATCCAATGGGAGACAATATTTGCAAACAATGCTTCTGATAAGGGGCTAATATCTAAAATATGTAAAGAACTTGTGCAACTCAACAATAAAAAAACAAACAATCCTACTAAAATATGGGCATAGGACCTGAACAGACAATTCCCCCAAGATGATATATAAATGGCCAACATACATGAAAAACTCCTCAACTTCACTAGCTGTTAGGGAACTGCAAATCACAACCACAATGGGATGCCACCTTATATTTCTTGAAGTAGCAAGTAGTGGAGAGGGTGTGGGGGAAAAGGACCCCTCATACACTGCTGGTGGAAATGCAAACTGGTACAACCACTATGGAAGACAATATGAAGTTTCCTCAGAGAATTAGGAATAGACCTGGCAATACCCATTCTGCGCATTTACCCAAAAATTTTGAAAATCTTTGTCCGCAAAGATATATACCTCAATGTTCATCACAGTGCTATTCACAGTGGTCAAACCATGTAAACAGCCAAAGTTTTCTTTGATAGATGACTGGCTAAAGAAGCTGTGGTACATATACACAATGCAATATTACTCAGCCATAGGAAAAGACAAAATAGGGCCATTTATGACAACATGGATGGACCTTGAGACCATCATGTAAAGAACACATAATACAACAATAGATGATCTATTGTAGAATTGTACACTTCGAACCTAAGTAATTTTTACAAACCAATGTCATATCAATAAATTTAACAATAAATAAAAAATATTCATCATGGGAGTTCCCTGATGGTGTAATGGCTTAAGGCTTCGGCACTGGCCTTGTCAGAGTTGCAGCCTAGGTTCGATTCCCAGCCAGGGAACTACCCACATACCAAAAAGAAAAAAAAATATTCATCATGATGAAAACCAAGGATCTACAATGAACATTAATGTACCCAGCAAGGCTAGCATTCAAAATTGAAGGACAGATAAAGCACTTCTCAGATAAGGAAAAGTTAAAGAAATACATCACCACCAAACCAGTACTACAAAGAATGTTAGAGGAACTTCTTTAAGATAGGAGAGATGGAGAGTTGACAATGGATCTGCCAAAGCTGTTAGATATCCAACAACATTTTTATTGGTAAAACAAAAAATAAAAAATAATTAATATCATCTGCAAAAAAGAAAAGATAGGAAAGATGGGAGAGTGGGTAAAATAAGGGAAAGGATGGAGAAGTTTAATTTGGTTGTTATTATACAAGGCAATAATCATGGGGATATAGAGTATAACATGGGAATATAGTCAATAAGTTTGCAGTAATTTTGTGTGGTGTCAGATGGGTACTAAGTTTGTAGCATGATGGGAGGAGAGCTGGAGGGATGGGTAAAAAGGGTGGAAAATCAACAAGTACCAATTAATAGTCAAAGAATAGTTACAGGGGATGTAATGTGCAGCATAGGGCATACAGTCAATAACATTGTAATGGCTGTATATGATGTCAGAAGGAAACCAGATCTATCAGAATGAGGATTTAGTAAGTTATATAAATGATGCATCAATGTGCTGTACACTTGAAACCAATATAATATTGTATATCAAATGTAATTGAAAAAAATTACCACTGTAAAAAAGATTATATAGTCTATACCAAATATTGAATATGTAAAATTTTTAAAAAATTATTACAAAATGCTACACAATATGGCATACAAAACATCTTTGCTGTTAATAGTGCAAGCCATAGGAAAACATATTTAAAAATCTTGTAAATGGAGAAAAGTATTTTTGAGTTTCTGGGGTAAACTTGAATGCCACAGTCAGCTGACAGAAATATTCATTGGGCTATATCTGAATGTCAGAGCAGAAGGGTTAATAGTATCTTATACTTTCTGTGTAAGTTCTTCACATTCTTTGTTAATTTTATTCTTAGGTACATTATTCTCTTTGTTGTGATTGCAAAAGCTATTTTTATTTCATGTTTTTCTGAAGTTTTGTTGTGAGTATATAGGAATGCAATGGATGTTTGTACATTGCTTTTGTATCCTTCAACTTTACTGTATTTGTTTATTGCTTCTAATAGTTTTTTTGTGGAGTCTGTAGAATTTTCTACGTAAAAGATCATGTCATCTGCAAAAAGTGACAGTTTAACTTTTTCATTATAAATTTGGATGCCTTTTATTTCTTTCTCCTGCCTGATTGCTTCCACTAGAACTTCCAGTACTGTGTTGAATAACAGTGATGACAGGAGTCATGCCTGTCTTGTTCCTGATTTTAGGAGTAGGGGTTTCAGTTCTTCCCTATTCAGTATATTAGCTGAGGGTTTGTCATATATAGCCTTTATTGTGTGGAAGTACTTTTTTTCTATACCCATTTAATTAAGTTTTGATCATAAATGAATGTTGGATCTTGTCAAATGCTTTTTCTGCATCAATTGATATAATCATATGATTTTTATCTTTTATTCGCTTATGTGGTGTATCACATGGATTGATTTGCATATGTTGAATTAATCTTGTGCCCCTAGAATGAACGCCACTTGATCGTGATGTATAATCTTTCTAATACATTGTTGTATTCTACTTGCTAGTACTTTGTTTAGGATTTTTGCATCTGTGTTCATCAAAGATATTGGTCTATAGTGTGTGTGTGTGTGTGTGTGTGTGTGTGTGTGTGTGTGTGTTTGCTATTTTTACCAGTCTTTGTTATCAGGGTAATATTGTTCTCATAAAATATGTTGGAAAGTATTGCCTCTTTAATATTTTGGAAAAGTTTAAGGACAGTTGTCAATCTCTCTTCGAATGTTTGGTAAAATTTGCTTGTGAGGTCATCTGGTCCTGAATCTTTGCTCTTGGGGAGGCTTTGGATAATTCTTTGAATTTTCTCACTGTTGATTGGTCTATTTAGATTATCCATTTCTTCTTGATTCAGTCTAAGTAGGCTATATGTTTTTTTAGCAACTTGTCCATTTCTTCTAGGTTAAATTTGGTGGCATATGGCCCTTCACACCATTCTCATATGATCCTTTGTGTTTATGTGGTATCAGTCTAATCTTGCTTTCTCTCTCTCTCTCTCTCTCTCTCTCCCCACCTCTCTCTCTGAGTATGTGTGTGTGTGTGTGTGTGTGTGTGTGTGTGTGTGTGTGTGTGTGTGTTCTCTTTTTACCTTGGTAATCCCAGCCAGGGAGTTATCAATTTTATTAAGTTTTTTCTGAAGAACCAACTTTTTGTTGCATTAATTTGGTTGTTGTTGTTCTCTATTTAATTTAGTTCTGCTCTAATTTTTATTATTTACTTCCTTCTCCTGACTTTGGGTTTCATCACTTCCCTTTTCTTGTTCTTTAAGATGTAGTGTGTAGCATTAGGTTTTTTTTCAATTTTTCATGTGTTTTGAGATGGTAATGTATTGATATAAATTTATCTCTTATTACTGCTTTTGCTGTATCACAATAATTTTTATACAGTGTGTTTTCATTCTCAGTTTTTTCTATGTATTTTTATCTTTTTCAGTTTTTCTTTTACCATGTCATTTTTAAAATAATGTGTTCTTTAATCTCTGTGTATATGTTGTGTTTTCTTTTTCCTTTTTGCAGTTGATCTCCAATTTCAAAGCTTTGTGGTCAGAGAATACACTCGAATAACTTCAATCTTCTTAAATTTGCTGAGTCTAGATTGTGTATATTTCATGTGTACTGGAAAAGGAATGCATAGCCTTGTATTGTAAGATGAAGTGTCCTGTAAATGTCAATTATTTATAATTGCTATAATTTGTCATTTAAAGCTGATATTTCTTTATTGATTTTCTGTTTGGATGATCTGTTCCTGGATCATTGTGTTTTTGTCCATTTCTTTCTTTATTTCTGTTAGTAGTTGGTTTGTAAATTTTGGTGCTTCCTGATTGGGGGCATATATTAATATATGAATGAGTGTCCTGTGTTATTATTGTATAAAGCACTTTATCATTATGAAATGTCTATCTTTGTCTTCTATTACCATTTTTATCTTCAAGTCTATTTTATCAGATATTAGTATGGCTACATCAGCTTTTCTCAGGTTCACATTTGCTTGGAGCATTGTTTTCCACCCCTTCACTTTGAGTATGTATTTTTCCTTGTAGCTGAGGTGTATCTCCTGGAGGCAGGATATGGTTGCATTTTGCTTTTAATCCAATCTGCTACTCTATGTCTTTTATTGGTGAGTTTAGTCAATTTACATTTAGAGTGATGATTAATATGTGAGGGATTTTTATAGCCATTTTATTGTTTGTTTTCTGGTATTTCAGTGCTGATTTATTTGCTTGTTTTTAAAGTTATTTTAGTTTGATGTTGTTCTAATATTTTTTCTTTGTTTTCTCTTTATTTAGTTATGTTTCTCAGTTCTGGACTTCTTTTTTTTTGAGTAGTTACCACTAAGTTTATGTAAAATAAAGTTGCATATAAACAGTAGTCCATTTTCTTAAACATGCTTTTTATCATTTTTATTTTTTTTTTGGAAATTCATACCATTGCTTCCTCTTCCTATATGTTTTTCGTTGTCACCAGTTATCCTTATTTATTTTGACTTTTGGTTCCAGGTCAAATAGCCTCCTTCAATATTTCCTATAATTCAAGTCTTTTGCTAGAGAATTTCTTCAGCTTCTATATATCTGTATATGTTTTTATTCCTTCTTCATATCTGAAAGAAAACTTTACAGGATACATTATTCTTGGCCAATAATTTTTCTCTTCCAATAGTTTGAATATATGACTCCACTCCCTCCTGTCTTGTAAAGTTTCTTCTGAGAAGTCTGATGATAGTCTGATGGGCTTTCTTTTATAGGTTGCAGTCTTCTTTTCCCTGGCTGCCTTGAGAATTCGTTGTCTTTAATTTTTGACAGCTTTAATATAATGTGCCTTGGAGAGGCAGACTGGGGTCGAGGCAATTGGGCATTAGTTTGCCTCTTGAAGCCAAGAGTCTAGTTCTTTCTACAAACCTGGAAAATTCTCATCAACTGTTTCTTCTACTAGAGTCTCTGTGCCATGTTTGCTCTCTTTTCCTTCTTGTAATACCCATTATGTTTATGTTATTTTTCCTGATGGAGTAAGATCTTGTAGATTTTTTTCATTTTTTAAATTCTCATGTCTTTCCCTTCTTCTGTCTATGTCATGTCTATATTTCTATCTTTGATATTACTCTTTCTTTCTCCTTCTGGTCAACTCTGCTTCCTATGCTATTTATTTATAGATTTCTTATTATTGTTAGACTTATTGAGGTGACATTGCTTACCAAGATTTACATGGGTTCCAGGTGTACTACAGTGCATCGTCTATTTGTTGCACTGTATATTCACCACCCAGTGTGAGTTCTCTTTCCATCACCATATACTTGGCTTCCCTGCCCTTCTCACACATCCCCTCCCTCTTCTTCCACCCCCTACCTCCTTACCTTAGGTAAGCATTAAACTATTCATTGTATTCATGAGTTTTTGTTTGTGTGTTTGTTTTTTCTTTGTTGGTTTCAGTTTTATAGTTCACATATGAGTGAAGTCATATGGTTCCTGGTTTTTTTCTGTCTGGCTTGTTTCTCTTGGCATGATGATCTCAAGGTTTGTCCATTTTGTCATAAAAATGGCAGTATTTCATCTTTTCTTATACTAGAGTAATATTCCATTGTGTATATGTACCACAGCTTCTTTATCCACTCATTTATAGAAGGGCATTTGGTTGTTTCCATGTCTTGGCCACTGTGAACATTGCTGCAATGAACATTGTGGTACATAAATCTTTGGAGACTAAAGTTTTCAAGTTTTTTGGGTAGATATCCACAGTGGGGTTGCTGGATTTTATGGTAACTCCATTGCCAATTTTTTGAGGAAACTCCACACTGTCCTCCAAAGCAGTTGTACCAATTTGCATACTCACGAGCAGTGTGTAAGAATTCCTATTTCTCCACAGCCTCTCCAGCACTTGTTATTCCTTGTCTTGTTGGTAATAGCCATTCTAACATGTGTGAGGTCGTATCTCACTGTGGTTTTCATTTTCATTTCCCTGATAGCTAATGAGATTAAGCATTTTTCAGATGTCTGTTGGTCATTTGTATTTCTTCATAGGAGAAATGTCTGTTCAAGTCCTCTGCCAACCTTTTTATTGGGTTGTTAGGATATTTTGTTGTTGAGTTGTATTACTTCTTTATATATTTTAGATATTAGACCCTTATCAGATATATTGTTTGGATATATTTTCTCCCATTTAGTTGGCTGTCTTATTGCTCTGTTTATGGTTTATTTGGCTGTGCAGAAGCTTTTTAGTTTGATATAGCCTGATTCATTTATTTTTGCATTTACTTTCCTTGCCTTTGAGGTCAGGTTCATGAAGTCCTCCTTGAGCTCTAGGTCTAGAAATTTTATACATGTGGTGAGAGTTCACAGCTCAGTTTCATTTTTTTGCATATATTTTTCCAGTTTTCCCAGCACCATCTACTGAAGAGGCTTTTTACTCATTGCATGTTCTTTGCACCTTTATAAAAAATTATTTGTCTACATATTTGTGGATTTATTTCTGGGTTTTTAATTCTATTCCATTGGTCTATTTGTCTGTTTTTCTGCCAATACCAAGCTATTTTGATTATTGATGCTTCGTAATTTAAATTGAAGTCAGAAAGCATGATAACACCAGCCTAATTCTTTCTTTGTAGCATTGCTTTGGCTATTTGAAGACTTTTGTTGTTCCACAGAAATCTGATAATTTCTTATCTATTTTTGAGAATATGTTTGTGGGATTTTTATGTGAATTACATTAAATCCGTAAGTTACTTTGGGTGATTTGGTCATTTTAACAACATTAAGACTTCATATATATGAGCAGAGAATATCTTTACATTTCTGTATGTTCTTCACAATTTCTTTCAGAAGTGTCTTATAGTTTTCTATGTATAACTTCCTCACTTTCTTTATTATTTCTCAGGTATTTCATTCTCTTTGTTGTGATAACAAGAGGTATTGACTCTCTCATTTCTTTTTCTGAAGATTCGTTTCTTGAATATACGAATGCTATTGATTTTGTATCCTGCAACTTTGCAGTACTCATTTATTGTTTCTAGTACTTCTCTGGTTGAGTTTTTGGAATTTTCTATATAAAGAATCATGTCATCTGCAAATAGTGACAATTTGACCTCTTTTCTCTTAATTTAAATCCTTTTTCTTTCTTTCTTTTTTCTGATTGCTCTGGCTAGACCTACCAGTACTATATTAAATACCAGTGATGACAGGGGGCATCATTGTCTTGTTCCTGATTTTAGGGAAATGGGCTTCACCTTTTTCACATTCAGTATGATACTAGCTGAGGATTTGTCATATACGGCCTTTATTATATTGAGCTACTTTCTTTCTATAGCCATTTTTTTCAGTGTTTTGATCATAAATGGATGTTGTATTTTGTCTAATGCTTTTCCTGCATCAGTTGATATGATCATATGATTTTTATCTTATATTTTGTTTATATGGTGTATCACATTGATTGATTTTCCTATGTTGAACCATTTTTGGGCTCCTGGGATAAATCCCACTTAATCATGGTGTATAATCTTTCTGATGCATTGTTGTATTCTATTTGCTAATATTTCATTTAGAATTTTTGAATCAGTGTACATGAGAGATACTGGGTATAGTTTGTGTTGTCTTTACCAGGCTTTGGTATTAGGGTAATGTTGGCTTAATGGAATGATGTAGAAAGTATTGCCTCATCTTCTATTTTTGGGAGAGTCTGAGGAGGGTGAATGTTAATTGTTCTTTGAATGCTAGGTAGAATTTGTTGGTGAGACCATCTGGTCCAGGGCTTTTGCCTCTGGGGAAATTTTGGATAATCATTTCAATTTCTTTACTATTGATTGGTGTATTTAGATTATCTAGTTCTTCTTGGTTCAGTCTAGGTAGAGTGCAAGTTTCTAGGAACTTGTCCATTTCTTCTAGGTTGTTAAATTTAGTGGCATAAAGCTCTTCCTAATATTTTTTTATAATTCTTTGTATTTCTGTGATATCAATGGTAATTTCTGTCCTTTCATTTCTAATTTTGGATATTTGTTTCCTTTTCTTTTGTACTTCGGTTAGTCTAGCCAGAGTTTTGTCAATTTTCTTGACTTTCTCAGAGAACCAGCTCAGTGTTGCATAAATTTCCCCATTGTCTTTTTGTTCTCAATTTTATTTAGCTCTCTTTTAATTTTTAGTATTTCTTTCTCCCTGACTTTGAGGTTTTTTTGTTCTTTTTTCTAGTTTTTAAAGATAGTATGTTAAGATGTGTACTTGTGATATTTTGGTTGTTTCTTAAGATAAGGCTGTAATTATATAAATTTTTCTCTTATTACTCCTTTCTTGGTATTCCAATAATTTTGATATGTTGTATTTTCATGGTCATTAGTTTCTATGTATTTTTCTCTCTTTTTTTGTTATTTGATCCAGTCATTTTTTTAAGAAGATGTAGTTTAACCTCCATTTATATGTCATTTTTTCTGCTTTTTTTTTCTGTTGATCTCCAATTTCAGAGCTTTGTTTTCTGAGAATACACTTGGCATGATTCAAATTTTCTTGAATTTGTTGAGGCTACTTTTGTGTCCTAGCATATGGTTTACCTTTGAGAATGTTCCATGTGCATTAGAAAATAAGGTATGGCCTTTTTTTCCCAGATGAAGTACCCTGTAAATGTCAATTATGTCCAATTGCTGTCATGTGTCATTTAAAGCTGATATTTTCTTATTTACTTTTTTGTTTAAATGATATGTCCATGGCTGTTAAGGGGGTGTTTATGTCTCCTACTATGATTGTGCTTTATTCAGTTTCTCCTTTCAGATCTGTTAGTAGTTGCTTTGTATATTTTACTGCTTCCTGATTGGAAGCATATATATTATTTAGTATCAGGTCTTCTTGTTGTATCCCTCTGTTTTATCACTGTGTAATGTCCATCTTTGTCTCTTGTTATCTTTTTTAACCTGAAGTTTGTTTTGTCAGATATCAGTATGACAACTTCTGCTTTTCTCTAGTTACCATTTGCTTGGAGTATTGTTTTTCCATCTTTTCACTCCAAGTCTGTGTTTGTATTTATGGCTGAGCTATGTCTCTTGGGGATAGCATATGAATAGGTTTTATTTTTTAATCCAGTCTGCTAATCTATGTCTTTTTATTGGTGAGTTCAGTCCATTAACTTTTAGAATGATGATTGATATATGAGGATTGGTTATGGCCATTACTTCTTCTTTTTTTATATTTGTTTCTTTTTTGTGATTCTAACTCTATTCCGTTTATTCTGGTGTCTTCTTTTAAGTTGAAGAGACTCCTTCAGTATTTCTTGAAGACCTATCCTTTTACTGCCAAATTTCCTCTGCTTTTCTGTGTCTGAGATCTTTTTTGCTCCATCATATGTGAAAGATAATTTTGCTAGATAATTTAGTCTTTGATGGAATTATCTCTCTTTTAATATTTGAATATTGGATTCCACTCCCTCCTGGCTTGAAAATTGTCTGCTGAGATGTCTGGTGCTAGCCTGATGGGTTTTCCCACTTTGGGCTACCTCAAGAATTGTTTCTTTGTCTTTGGTTTTAGGTATCTTCAGTATAATGTGTCTTGGAGAAGAACTGCTAGGGTCCAGGTATCTAGGGGAACTATTACCTTCTTGAATTTAAGATTCCAGATCTTTCCAGAAGTTTGGAGAGTTCTCATCTACTATTTGTTTGAACACGCTTTCTGTAGAGTTGTTTTCTACTTCTTCCAATTTTTTTATACTAATGTCATTTTTCCTCATGGAGTCAGTTCTTGCAGAGTTATTTCAATTTTTTTTCATTTTGTGGTCTTTATCCTCTTCTTTCTGAGCTATTTCCATGTTCCAATTTTCAATATTACTAATTCTTTCCTCCACCTGGTTGGCCCTGTTCCCTATGGCAGTTATTTAACTTCTCACTTTTTTTGTTATATTATTTATTCCTAGAATTTCCATCTTGTTCTTTCTTATGATTTGAATTTGTTTGTTAAAATGTTTTTTTTTTCATGAATTTTTTTCTGAGATCATTTATCTTAGGTATGGTGTTCTGCCAGTATATTTTTATTTCTCTGATAGCCTTTAGAATGACAACCTTATATTCTCTGTCACTTAGTTCATAAATTTCTAGATCTGTATGATCTTCTTCTGGAGATTTTTCATCTTCTTTCTGAGCAGCTTTAAATCCTAAGGCACTCATATTTTCTGTTGTGTTCTTATTTTTGGCATGAGGATTTTATTTTCAGCAGAGCTCAGAAGATCTTTTTGTTTCTCTGATTAGTATTTGTGTGCTGTCCTGTTGTAGAGAAGACACTAGGTGGCCTTGGGTGGCAAGTTTTGGGAGAGAGGGGATGTGTTTAAGCCATGTCTTCTGTCTCCACCAGTATTTGGAGGCAGAGCATGGTTGTCTGTGGTCTCTCTGCTTCCTGAAGTTTGTTGGGGAAGTTGGGAGAGAAGAGGGAGGCTTACTTAATGCAAGCCAAGGTTGCTTCTCTTTCTGCATTAAGTTGGAAAATCTTGTGGAGGTGGGGGAGGCTAATGGAATGCAGGCTGAGGCTGTTCATGATTTTCAGAACAAATGCCACCATCTCTGCCATTCTCCCTTCTTCATTTTACCCAGGGTAGTGTTTCAGCTGTTCAAATCCATGACAACTGCTTCCAGTGCCATTTGTGAGTATGCCATCACAAGTGTGAAAGCCACAAGGTAACTGCGGTGCTGTGTCTGCATCCCTATTACCACCTAGGGCAATTCAGATGCCTTTCTCAACTTGCATGCTACTCAGAGCTCCAGAGCTTGACTCCCAGACTGTGTCTAACATACTGCTTTTTGATCCACCTCCCTCATGGTCTCATGGAGTTCCTGTCTCTCTGGTCTCCACTCTTGTTGTTTCTCAGCTTCATCCCTCCCCTGTATCATGCTGCTCCTTGATTTCTTTCTAGTTTCTTAAGTTATCCATGGTAAGGTCAGGTCTTGGTCCATCTCTACTCCCTCCCTTCCTTTTCACTTGCCCCCATTTCTTTAAGCTTGAGGTGTTTTCCTGTGATGCACGGATTTTTTAGTTGTCACTGTGCTACTCAGGGTTTCCCATGTTGAATCCTGCCTGGGCATTTAATCGTGTTTCCCAGGAAATGTTTCAGGGACCTTCTCTTTGGTTGCCACCTTGCTGAGCTCTCCTGTGCTCTTATACTTATTTCATGTCTCATCTCTTTTATTATGTTGTTTAGCTACAAAATTTCTATTTGTTTTTTCTTTAAGTTTCAGTCTCTTTGTTAAAATACTCCTTTTGCTCATCAATTTTCTTTCTCATTTCATTAAACTGCCTTTATGTGTTTTCTTTTATCTCTTTGAGTGTTTTCAGGACTGCAATATTAAGAGAGGCACAACAAAATGATGGTGTGAGAGGGACCTCCAGAAAACTCTGGATATTACAACTAAGAAAACACCTATAGCTCAACCAAGTACCCTCTACACATCACGCAATCACAGCTAAGAAACACATGCATCGCATTAAGGTACCTATGGGTGAGCAGTGGGTTAAACAAAGGAGAAATAAAAAGAAGAGTGGGGACTTGGCTTCATGAGTTCCTGCTTGGAACTCTACAGCTGGTGGAATGAGGAGGAAGAAGGTTTCAGGAGATCATTTTGGGCCTCACTCCGTCCATGGGACTGAACAAAGAAGGCCCATAGGTGGCATGTGAGATCTGCATCCACCTCACTTTGGCTCCAGGAGGTGCAGACAAGTCAGCAAAATGCAGTGGCTGAAATTCACTCCATTTCCCAGAGGATGGGGAGCTGCTGGGTGGTAGGGAGCTGTAGCACAAATGTTTCAATCAGGAGAAGAAGGACAGAAGGTGCTCTGAGTCCATTTCTCAGCCCACAACCAGGATAGCTTGAAAGACCAGCATAGAGGACAGCTAACCCCAAAACTCAGGGCAGAGTCCGCACACAGGACAAAATCAGAAGAGAAAGGTGCAATCATGTCCAAACTCCCTGCATGACCTCCAAGGCCAGATGAAGAAAACAAAGCCATAAACATCCCTCTTTCACAGACCTCTACCTCCCAGTGTCAGAAGCGAGCACCAAAGAAATTACAGCTGGGAAGGTCCAGAGAGGCTGCAAACATGAGAAACCATAGAATTAAAGAGATGGAGACAGGTGACCCATCAAAAAAAGAGCTCAAAGCAATGATTATAAAAATGCTTCAGGAACTCAATGGTAATTTCAACAGAGAGATAGCAAGGATTAAATAAGACTTACAAACCATTATAAAGGACCAGAAAGAGATAATAACTACATTAAATAAAGAACAGGGTAAAAGTCACCAAACTAGATACAAAAGAAGTGCAAAATAGTGATTTGCAGAAAACACCCCTTTAGAACAGATATGAGAATTCAGAAAGATGAGGGTGGTCTGAGATTACTCTGGAACAATTTTAAGGGAAAGAATATCAAGTCATAGATGTACTGGAAGGGACAGAGGAAAAGCAAGAAATCAAGGAATTATTTGAAGAAATAATGACTGAAAATTTTCCTAACCTGGTGAAGGAATAGACATACAAATCCAGGATGCACAGAGAATCCCAAACAAGATGATACCAAACAAGAACACAGCAAGACACATCATAATTAAAATGGCAAAAGTTTAAGGAAACTGAAACTTCTAAAAACAGCAAGAGAAATGCAAGTAGTTACTTATAAAGGGACAGCCATTCTATTCTCAGCTGATTTCTCACCAGAAATTTTACAAGCCAGAAAGGATTGGCAGAAAATATTCAACCTGATGAAAACCAAGAATCTACAACCAAGAATAATGTATCCAGCAAGGTTAGCATTCAAAATTGAAGGACAGATAAAGAACTTATCAGAAAAGGAAAAGTTAAAGAAATGCATCATCGCCAAACCAGTACAAAGAATGGTAGAGGGACTTCTTTAAGATGGAATGTGGGATGGGAGAGGGTAAAATCAGGGAAAGGGATGGAGAAATTTAGTTTGATTGTTAACGTGGAATTTAAGGTGGTAGAGAAGCAAATCTCATGAACACAGTCAGTAGTTTGGAGGTTGCCTGTGGGTGGGAGGTGGGGAGAGGGGACAGGGACACAAATGTATGGTGATGGTAAGGGAACTGCCTTTGGGTGGAGAACACATGGTACAGCACATGGAGGATGTGGTATGAAGTTGTGCGCCTGGGAACTACATAATTTTTACTGATCACTGTCACCCCAATAAATTTTTTAAAAATTGAAATAAAAAAGAACTGCAATATTAAATTCTGTGTCTTTTAAATCACCTATTTTTATGTCTTTAAGCTCCTTTTCTGGAGATTTTTCATTTTTTTTTCTGAGAAGCTTTATTCCCTAAGATATTCATAGCTGTTGGTATGTTTATTTTCCTGGGCATCTAAGACCTTTCCTTGAGTAGATATGAAGAGGTTCCTTTCTGACTCCCAATAGGTGTCATTGGAACTCCTGGGCTGTTGGGGTTTGTTTTCTCTTGGTATTTTGGTCTACTCACTGGGAGATTTCCTGGGATGTAAACTTGTCTTCTTTGACTCAGTCTCCTTTGTCTCAGTGTGTCTTCTATTTGAGAGAATGTGGTGGGTGAAGGGCTGTGTGCCTCTGAAACCCTCATTCTGGCCCTGCAGACAGACACTGCCCAGCCCGTGTGTCTCAGATTTCCTAGACTCCCATGATGGCTTCAGTGGGAAGGGTGGGGGCAGGCTTTGTTGGAGGATGTGCAGGTTTGTTTGAGGAACTGAGTAATGGAGATTTCCAGACAGAAGCTGTTTAACCCCTACAGCTCCTTCTCCATCAGCATTGGGTGGAGATGGGGAAGGAAAGCTACTGAAGAGTGAAGGGAGGCAGCCAGGCTCTATGTCTATAATCTCTGCCTGACAGTGAGGGCAATGCAAACTACAATCTCTCTGTGTTCCAAGATTGCAGCCCTGGCGCTGGGCTCAGCTGCAGCACAAGGCTGTCCCTCCATCAGTAATGTACAGACCAGGCATTGCAAGTCTTTTTCTGGGCCCACGTTTTGCCCAGGATCATGCTGTGTTCCAGCCCATAATTTCATGCTTATTGGTGTCTCAGTTTCTAATTCTCCCAGGATTGTGCTGTGTATTGGCCAGCACTCTGTGTCCCAACCTTAGTCCCTGTCCTGTAAGGCACCAGATCACATTCCATGACCCCATCGCCACACTTTCTCTGTCCCTTCTTACCTGCTTGCCCCATTTTCTCCAAACTTTATGTGTTCCTTTGCAGTGAGTGGGTCTCTCAGCTAAGGGTATGTGTTGCTTAGGGACTCCCTTGTTAGATTATAGTTGTTCAATTTGTTGTATTCTCCAGAAAAGCTTTCAAGAATCTCCTCTCATGCTGCCATATTGATTATGTCTCTCTCAGCACATTTTTAACAAAATTGTTAGATTTTTCCTACTGAGTTGTATGGGTTGCTTATATATTTTGGAATATTAACCCCTTACTAGATACAAGGTTTGCAAATATCTTCTCTCAGTCTGTAGATTGTCTTTTCATTTTGCTGATTGTTTCTTTTGCTGTGAAGAAGTTTTTAGTTTGGTGTAGTTCCACATGTTGATTTTTGCTTTTGTTCCAATGCCTTTAGTGTTGTATCCAGAAATATCATTGTGAAGATCAGTGTCAAGGAAATTTTTCCCTATGTTTTCTCCTAGAAGTTTCATGGCTTCAGGTGTTACATTTAAGTTCTTAATCAATTTTGAGTTAACTTTAGTGAGCTGGGTAGTATAGGGGGTCTAATTTGTTTGTTTGTTCATTTTTGCATATGAATATACAATTTTCAAATTATTGAAAAGACTAGTCTTTTTCCATTGAGTATTCTTGGCTTCCTTGTCAGATATTAGTTGACTCTGTATTCACGTACTTATTTTTGGGCTCTTAATTCTGTTCTATTGTTCTATGTGTCAGTTTTTGTGCCACTAGTGTAGTCTCCCCTTATCTACAGTTTGCTTTTTGTGGTTTCAGTAGCCAATGGTCAACCATAGTTGGCTATAAATATTAAATAAAAGATTTCAGAAATAAGCAATTAGTAAATTTTAAATTGCATACTATTCTAAATCTCACATCATCCCATTCCATCCTACCCAGGACATAAACCATCACTTTGTCCAGTTAAACTTCATTATTCGTAGGCATGAATAGAAAAAAGAACATAATATATATAGGGTTAGGTATTATTACGCTTTTAGGCATTTACTGGGACTCTTGAAATGTATTTTCCAAAGATAAAGGGGCACTGTTGTACCACATTGATTACTATAACTTTGTAATATAGTTTGAAAACAGTAACTGTGGTGCTTCCAGCTTTGTTCTTTCTAATTATTTCTTTGGTTATTTGAGGTTTTTTGTACTTAATACCATTTTTAGAATATTTTTTATTTCTGTGAAAAATGTCATTGAAATTTTAATAGAGATTGCATTTTGATTCATGAACATGGGATATATTTTCATTTATTTGTACCTTCTTCAAAGTCATTCATCAATGTCATAATTTTTGTTGTCTAGATATTTTACTTCCCTGGTTATATTTATTCCAAAGTATTTTACCACTTTTGATGCTATTGTAAAAGGGACTGTTTTCTTTATTTACTTTTCAGATAATTCATTGGTAGTATAAAGAAATGCAAGAATGACTTTGTATGCTGATTTTATATCCTGAAATTTTACTTAATTTGTTAGTTTTGTTTAAAAATTTTTGTTTGAGTCTTCAGGATTGCTTATATACAAAGTTCTGTCATCAGTAAACAATTTTATTTCTTTCCCATTTGAATGTCTTTTATTTCTTTTTCTTAATTGGTCTGGCTAGAACTTTCAGTACTATGTTGAATAGGAGTGGTGAGATTGTATATTCTTGTCTCACTCTATATATTAGAGGAAAAGATTTCAACCTTTCACTGTAGGGTATGATATGGCTGGAGATTTATCATATGTGCCTTTTATGATATTGAGGTATATTTCTAAACTTAGTTAAGAGTTTTTATCATAAAAGAATGTCAAATTTTGGCAAACAACTTTTCTGTATCTCTTTTAATGATCATTTGATTTTTGTCTTTCATTCTGTTAATGTAGTGTACCACATTTATTGATTTTAATATGTTGAAATATCTCTGCATCCCAGAGATGAATCCCATTTAATTACTGTGTATGATCTTTTTAATGTGTTGTTGAATTTGGTTTGCTAGTATTTTGTCAATACTTTTGCATCTATATTCATTAGAAATATTAGTATGTAGTTTTCTTTTCTTTAAGTGTTCCTATCTGGCTTTGGTGTCTGGGCAAGGCTGGGCTTATAAAATGAGTTTGGGAGTGTTCAAATGATGAGTCACTCAAATATATTTAATCACCTGAAAGGTATTCTCTTGTATTTCAAGGTTGCTTAGATATATTTGTTCTTACAAATGGTTTTTGAATATTAAAGTATTATTAAATTACATCTGTTGTAATGATATTAGTTTTAATTTTATTGATAATATATTGATTTATGTTTATTAGTTTTCCAAATCAATTTTATTGATGTATAATTCACATACACTAAAATGCACATATTGTAAAGTTACTGTTTGAGAAGTTTTAACAGATATTTATGCTTGTACAATTACTATGCAATTATAATATAAAAATTTTCATCACCCCCAAAATTTTCTAGTGCCCCTTCTCAACCAATTCTCAACCACGTTTCAAGTCCTAAATATTTCCTGATCTGTTTTGTAACACCATGTATTAGATTTGTCTTTCTTAGACATTAATATACATGTGGTAATATAGTGCATTCTTTTGTGCCTGGTTTCTTTCACCAAGCATAATTTCATTTTTCAGATCCATCCATGTAATTATTAGATTAGTGGTTTTTTTTCTCTTTAAATTGCTTCTAGTGTGCAATTATATGGATTTACTCTAATTTGTTTATTTACTTACCTGATTATCAAATGTTCATTTGTTTTCTGATTGGGGCTATTACTAATAAATCTGCAGTAGATGTCTTTGTAAAGACATCTACAAAGGCTGTCTGAAAAAAATCCAGCCATAAATGCCTCCATTTTTCATATTACATGGCTGGATACTTTCTGGACATATCTCATATTTTTAATTATTCTAGGTAAATATTCAAGAGTGAAACTGTTGCGTTATAAAGCAGGTGCATTTTAAGTTTTCATGAAACTGGCAAAGTGCTTTATGAAGTGATTTTACCATTTTTCTTTCCCATCAACTTTTGATGAAAGTCCAGTTGGTCCACATTCTCACCAATATTTGATATAGTCAGTCTCTCTAATCTCAAACATGCCAGTGTGTGTAGAGTGCTATCTCATTATGATTTTGCTTTTCATTTCCCAAGTGAATAATGGTAGTTAAGCAATTTTTATTGTTCATGTCTCCTGTACATCTTTCTTGATGTGTCTGTTTATATAATTTGCCATTTTATTGATTATGTGTATTATTTTTGAATTAAAATATTTTATACATTATGAATAATATCCATTATTAAAATATTTATTGAAAGGTTTTTCTCTCACTTTCTACTGTGCTCTTTTATATCACAAATTACAATTGTCTTTCAAAGAGAGGGTATTTTTAAAATTTTACTAATATACACCTCATCAAATTTTAATTTTATGGTTGATTGTTTCTGTTTTCTATCTAAGAAATATTGCCTTTATAATGATTATTAAGATACTTTTCTAAGTTTCCATGTAGAAGTTCTGTAATTTTAGCTTCTATTTTATCTATGTGCTCCATGTTGAGGTCATTTTTGTATGTGAAGTGAGGTCACTGATTCATTTGTCTTTACAAATACACAATTGTTCCAGAACACTTGGGAAAGCTTTTCATTTTATCACATTCTTTTTATCTCTTCATTGAAAATTGATTGAGTATATATGTGTGGGTCTATTTCTTTTATGTTTCATTTATTTTTATTTTTATCCTTGTACTACCATCACATTATCTTGATTACTGAATTAATATTTAAACATCAGTCAACAGTATTCTTGATATTAACAAAATAAAAGAGAAAAGCCATATGATCATATTCAGATTAATTATCTTATGTAAAATTAAAACACTGGTAAGAGATGTTTTTGTTATAATCTTATAGAGATGAAAATGGTTTAGTGCCAATAGAAGTCTGTAGACAATTACAAACATAGCAAAATTCATATAGCTGTTAGATAGAATAAAAGGATTTAAGTTCAGTTGTATCATTTGTCAAATGCAGTTATTCACAACTGCATTGTACTGACTGTTACACACCAGCTTTGTGCTTCCTGTTACATTATAACTAATAGTGAATCTTACTATTAATCCTAAAAGGCAAGGCCTTAGGCATCTATCAGGGTACTTTTGAGTAACAGAATCTTAAGAGAATCTCTTGGCAATTTGATGCACCTCAGGCAGTAATTTAGGCCAAGCTTGACTTAAGAGCCTTTTTCAAAGAAGGGAATATTAACACATATTTCTGAGCATTCTCACATCCATTTTATCTCATTTACCTAGTACTAAACCTCTTTTCAGCTACATAACAGGAAAAAACAAAGAACTTTCTAATTTCCTTTTAGCATTTGAACTCTTGTCTATTTATTACCTTCTAAGTTCACTCATAAACATAGAGGAATTGTCTTTACATCATGGCACATATTTTCATGTACTCCCAGCTGATATTATAAACTATATATAGATAATTTTATTTAACTTTTCACCTCATATGCATTATTTATATCATAAGAACATAATATATTTAAAATATTTATAACCATGTATACTTACTTTATATAGTTTTTAATTAGAAAAACAGACAAAAAGAGAAAAGACTTTAAAAAAATCTATGTCATTCGAAGATTTTCTACCTTGAGAAACTTCTTAGCAGAGCCTAAAACTTGGAGCATATCTGCCATCTGCTAGTATGCTAGTATACATTTATTGCTATTTTACCTAATGCTAACAATATTGTAACTCAGCTTATTTCAAGAGGAAAAATTTCCTCTTGGTTTTGGGTTTATTATAACTGTCTGCTCTGGAATGAATCTATACTGCCTTGAATTTCTAATGATGGAAGACTTACTATGGGCAGAAGCTCTGTTGTAGAGGGCTAGTTTTGTTGTTTTATGTGCTTTGATGGGTGGGTTCTTTCACTGCAAAATAAAAATCTAGGTTGTTTTAGGTTTGTGCTCATTGTAGTTGCCTGTTCTAGAAGAAAAACATACCATTATACCAAATTTCTTTTTACTGTTTTCACCTTCCAATAGCTGGCATTTACTTCCACAAATCCAAGAAATTACATTAAATTATGGTCATGATGTTCTCTGCTTCCTTCCACCAAATCCTTTCAATGTTCAGAGAATATTAATCCAGTCTTCCATGTATGTTTTCTTACATTTGATCAAGGTCTACTAAATTAAATTACAACTTTAAAGAAAGCAGTGTTTCTACTGGGGTAAGGAAAGTAAGAATGGAATAACAATGAATTTAACAGTGCAATGTTTGAAATGAACATAAAATCCATCCTTAGGAATAAAATATATTTTAATGATTCTCTAGCACAGATAACTTTGAAATTGTTTACTTAATACTTTTGAGGAAGCTTTGAGATTCATACATGCCATGTAGATAAAGTTATGACAAAACTTATGAAGTTGGAATTGAAGGGCTCTGGGAAGTCAAATATAATTTCAGGTTTATACTTCAAAGGATATCAGACAGTTAATATATGTTCAATCTGAGAAAAGTTGGTGAAATTTGAGGATAGTTATTGAGGGCTTTTTTACTCTCCCCTGTGCAAATATAATTTAAATATAGATCTTGTGTCAACAAAGCTAAATTTACCTCTTCTCCCGTCAGAGACTTATGGAAGGAATGGGACAACTATCTGTGAAGCCTCGAGCAAATATTTTCCTTTCGCTTGGAAAGTACCCCCAGAGAAGCCACTAAGTGATGTTAAATAGGGATCCTAACTAACACCATGCAATTTTTCTGAACAATATCAGTCATGGTTGAAAATTTAAAAACATTTGGCATCAGGGTGAGTTGAGTAAGAGAAGAAAAACTATGTAAGATGTACAATAATTTTGCAACAAGCTAGGATGAATTTGAGTCAGGGAATGGTTGAATGAGAAGAATTGGATTATCTCACTCTAGACTTCTGAAACCAGCTACCTTGTAAAAGGAGGAGAAGGAGGGGTTGAATTAAATGTAGTTTAGTCACTGGAGGAAGGGGACTCCATTAGGTTGATGTGACAAGAAGAAAGGGATAATGTTACAGACAAGCACATTTCTGTACAACATTAGAAAAAAAAAAAAAACCTCTGCTTTCCATAGAAGGAAGAGTCTTTCTTTGGAAGGGATAAGACCTCTACCAATGAAAATGAATTAGTGTAAAATTTCTAAAGTACTCTAGTAACTACATAGCACAACTTCTTCAGAAAATTCATGACATATTTCATTGTCCCTTTGCTTAAATACATCTAATGATAGTAATCTTACTGGAGATTTCTATTTTCCATGAACAAACAACATTCCTTGAACCTAAGTCTACTTTCTTATAATTCTTTCTATGCATGATATGTATGCCCTTAGGGTATAGAAAAGGCAATTATTTGCATCTATTCCATGTGCTCATTCCAATTCTAAATATCTCCAATTAAGTTTTTAGAAGTCTTTAAGGTATCAAACATCTTGAAACCATGTTTGCTTTTCTCTAATGCACTCATTTTTTAATATGTACCCTCATTTTTAAAGGTGCTTATGTACAAGCAAGATCAACAAAAAAGGGTTTTGAAATTCATTCATTCATTGTACAACTATTTTTCTTGTACCAGTCACTATTTTAAGTGCAAGTGATATAAAATAGCAGTGAACAAAATAGACAGACATCCTCATGCATATAGATTTTAGTGAGGTACCATAGATAATACTAATTGCTATGCAGTAAGGAAAAGCTGAAAAGGGAGATTTCATACCAAGATTGGCAGGAGTCTGGGGGTTGCAATTTTAAATTAGGAGATCAGAAAAAGCCTTACCTCAGGGCTGACCATGAGTAAAACCAGGAAACTGTTGAAGTATATACCATGGTATTATTATCTGGGAAAGAACAACACAGGAAGTGAAAATGGAAAATGGAAATGCCTTGAATTATGCACATGCTTGTTGAGTTTGAGAAATTCTCAGAAAATATGGACAGGCCAAGAAGGTCAGAGTTCAAGAAGTGGGAGAAACATGCAGAGATTTAAAAGGTCCTAATTGTACAGAATTTTATAAACAAATACAGGGATGTGGCTTTTGCTCTGAGTGAGATATAAAAATGCTGGAGGTTTAAGAGATGGCTAGACATTGCTTTAATTACATTTATCTTATAAAGCAAAATAACGGTAGTGATACTAATAATACTTACAAGAGTACTACGTATTTTGCTTGCTATGTTCCAGGCTATGGTGAAAATCTCCATGGTTTACTCTACTTAATGTTAAAAACATTCTATAAGTGATTAAATTGCTTTAAAGGTGAGTTCTATTTTTTTCCTGTTTTCTAGAAAATTTTGCCTTTATCTTCTTTATATATTGACATTATTTATATAATATCATTTGAAAAGTTTTCTAGTGGTTAAAAGTAATGATTTAAAAACTATACATAGAAAATTGTAGGTCTAATCTCATCCCCTAAAAATGGAAAGAGAGAACATAGAAGCAATCAAAATTAGAAATTTGAAAAAGGCTGTTGTTACATGTGGGAAATCAAAACATTACAAAAATGGTGATGGAAGGAGAATTGACTTTGGTTGTTGGACATACAATGTAATAAATAGATAATTTATTGTAGAATTGTACACTTGAAACTATGTAATTTTAATAACCAATGTCTCCCCAATAAATTTAATAAAGAAGATAAAAATATGTAACAGAAGAATATGCAAAATAATTTTTTGAAAATACAATAAAATGTGTAACATAATGCTGTGGGAAAATGAATAACTTAAGTTGATAATATCAAACAAACAAGTAAGGAAGGACTCTTAGAAGCATAAGATAAAGGAAGATGTTATTAAAAATATAAGAAAGTCATGGAGTCTCATGATTTTAATCAAAAAGGTTTCAGGCTAGATTCTTGTCCCAGAACATAGGAGAAATGTGGAAAGCTAAGTGTTCTCAAAAAAATGAACAAATTAATGAACAAATATATCCAATATAAATTTTCATAGTTATTTGGGGGCTGAAAGTAATATACTAAAAGAAGATATAAAAATTATGAAGATTTATAGATACATACTATGCTTTATATTAACAATGTCTTTAGTGAAATGTAAATAGTAAAATCTTTCATATTTACCAGTAAGAAACAATTAGAGATATAATGCAAAATGTACACAACCATGCTTTGTAAATTGTAACATATATATCTTTTAACCTGTCAAATCTTTTGTCCTTGATTATTCTGACTTGGAAAACTGAGACTTGATAGTTTTAGACCTGTAGATAGATCATACTCAGGCCCATACCTGTGTGCAATAAGTAAGTGTTCATATAATTTGGTTATAACCCAGTGGACACATCTGAAAAGACTTCTTTGAGAAAAGGAAAATATGTGAGGAGTTAAGAGAATCCATGTTATTCAAACAAAGTTCATAATTTGGAAAGTGGACACAGGGGCAGGAGCAAGCACTAATGACTGGTCTGGGTATATGAGCAGGTAGATATAGACAGAATTTATAGTACGGTATTAAACTAAGTAAGTTCAGGACATTGTTATTATGTTTGCTCTATGTTTGTATTTTTTGATTTAGTAACAGGCTCAGGACCACTATGTAAGATCAAAGAACAGAATCTGGGTACAAAATAGTACATTTTTTCCTAAAATTATTACTTATATTGTGCAAAATACTTGTTCATCTTTTGTCTGTGGCTGAAAATAATACCACCACTATTTTCTTGTATAAGATATTTTTATTAGAACAAAAAGTAACATGCTTTGCAATTGACCATCATGCATGAAGCTAACAGCTCCAGCCTAACACCAAGATGCTTCATCCTCAATGGAACTCCTGAGCTGGAAGCTGCACACATCTGGATCTCCCTGCCATTCTGCTTCATGTACATCATTGCTGTCATAGGGAACTGTGGGCTCATTTATCTCATTAGTCATAAAGAGTCCCTGCATCGACCCATGTATTTACTTGCTAGCCTTGTTGTCCCTTACAGATATTAGTGGGTGCACTTCATTTGTTCCCAATATGTTATGTATCTTTTGGCTCACTCTCAAAGAGATTGACTTTAATGCCTGCTTTGTACAGATGTTTTTCATCCACATGCTGACAGACATGCAATCTAGCGTGCTCATGTTTAGGGCTCTGGATCACTATGTGGCCATTTACTACCCTCTATGCTGTTCCACCATTCTCACCAACACTGCAATTACTAAGGTTGGGCTTGCCACCTTCACTCGAAATGTATTGGTCATGATCCCATTTACTTTCCTGATCAAGCGTCTTTCCTACTGCAGGGGCAATTCTTATCTACCACACCTACTGTGATGATATGTCTGTGGCCAAATTATCCTGTGGCAACATCAGATTAATGCTGTCTATGGTTTTATAGCTGCCATATTGATTGGGGGATTTGATATGTTCTGCACCTCCATGCCTTATATTATGATTATTCATGCTGTAGTCAATCTGTCATCTGTAAATGCTCACCACAAAGCCTTCAGCACCTGTGTATGTGCTATTATCATCACCTATGTCCCAGCCTTCTTCAACTTCTTTACTCACCACTTTGGGGGACATACCATACCTCACTATGCCCACATTTTTGTAGCCAGCCTCTACATGTTGTTGCCTCTTACCTTGAATCCAATTGTCTTTGGAGTGAAGACCAAGCAGATTTGTGAAGGAGTGATCAAATTGTTTTTTAGAGGAAAGTTATTTTGAATATGAGATAAATCTATGATACAGAATTCTTCATTTAGCATTAAGAAAAAAATATTATTGAAACAGAAAGTAAATGCAAAAATGCCACAACTGTAAAGCCAATATAAAAATGTCAATATTATGCTATGAAATTTAAAAAACAATCACTTATTTTGTAAACTGAGACCTCTAATTTGATGGAAAAAAACAAAATAGGAAAAAATATATTTTTCACAGTTTAACTTTAGTTTAACCTTGTGAAATGGACTCAACAGAATGTTGTAGTTAGGATATTCAACTCCAGGTAAACTCTGGATGATCATGAACTGTGGTCTATTTACTATGGGAGAATATATAGGAAAGAATAAAGATGGTCAGATAGCCTAGACAGACTCTAGAAGATTGAAGAAGGCACATAAGCAAACAGTCTCATGTGTTACAGGGAATCAAGAAACACTTGCACAGAATGTCCATGCTAAATTCCAGAGGTTCTGTCATCCTTTAAATTTCATACTTATGTGCAACTTGTATAACTTTAGAAAAACTATTCTTATATTTTTTATTTCTGACATTCTGTTACCTAGGTAATTATTTGGATTCCTATGGATGCACCAGAGTATATACAAATGAAACTGGAGGAGAAAAGTTAAGTAGTATTCATCATAATCTGGGAAGTACTACATAGTGTTCATATGAAGCAGAATTTTGAAAGACACAGTGGATACCACTTTACAGCTGTTTGAGAAAAGGATGCCTGGACTTTCAAATAAAATACAAGTTCCCAGCCAGGGAGCTACCCACATACCAAAAAGCAAAAAAAAAAAAACCAAAAAAAAACAACAACAAGGCATTAAAAAATTGCACATCACAATCAAGTGGGATTCATTACAGAACACAAATATGATTCAACATATGCAAATTGATCAATGTGTTACACCACATAAAAAATAGAAGACAAAAACCATATGATTATATCAATTGATGCAGAAGAAGCATTTGACAAGGTACAACATTCATTTATGATCACAACACAATAAAATAGATATAGAAAGAAAGTATCTCAACATAATAAAGATCATATATGACAAATTCTCCGCTAATATTACATTGAATGACAGAAAACTGAAACCGTTTTTCCTAAAATCAGAAACAATGCAAGGATATCACCTGTCACCACTGTTATTCAACATGGTGCTGGAAATTCTAACCAGAACATTCAGGCAAGAGAAAGAAAAGGCATCCAAATTGGGAGTGAAGAAATTAAACTGTCACTTCTTGCAGGAGAACTGATCAACTTTTAAAATGATTTTAAAATAAATATATTTTTTCATTATTAAACTTATTGGGTTGACATTGTTTAGCAATAGTTACATGGGTTCCAGGTTTGCAATTCTACCATGCATCATCTATTTGTTGCTTTATATGCTCACCATGCAGTGTGACTTCTATTTCCATCACCTGAATTTGGCTCCCACTCCCTTCTCTCCCAACCCTTTCCTTTTCTCCCACTCCCTCCCCTCTTGCCCCCAGACAACCATTAAACTATTGATTGTGTCCATGGGTTTTTTTTGTTTGTTTATTTGTTTTTTCTTTGTTGCTTTCAGTTTTATATTCCTCACAGGAGTGAAATCATATGGTTCTTAGGTTTTTCTGTCTAGCTCCTTTTGCTTAGCATAATGATGTCAAGGTTCATCCATTTTGTTGCAAATGGCAGTATTTCATCTTTTCTTATATTTGAGTAATATTCCATTGTGTATAGGTACCACAGCTTTTTTATCCACTCATCTATCAAAGGGAACTTAGTATTTTCATGTCTTGGCCACAATGAATAGCACTGCAGTGAACATTGGGGTACATATGTCTTTGAGGACTAAGATTTTCAAGTTTTTGGGTAGATACCCAGAAAAGAAATTGCTAGGTCATATGGTAACTCCGTTCCTAATTTTCTGAGGAGCCTCCTCCACACTGTCTTGCATAGTGGTTGTACCAATTTGCATTCTCACCAGCAGTGTGCAAGAACTTCTTTTCCTCCACATCCTTTCCAGCACTTATTCCTTGTCTTGTTGATAATAGATAGTCTAACAGGTTTGACATGATATTTCGTTGTGGTTTTGATTTGCATTTCCCTGATAGCTATTGAGGTTGAGGATTTTTTCATATGTCTATTGGCCATTTGCATTTCTTTATGGGAGAAGTGTCTATTTAGATCTTCTGCACGCTTTTTAATTGGGTTGTTTGTTTTTCTGTTGTTGAAGTGTATTAGGCCTTTATATATTTTAGATATTAGACCATAATGAAATGCATTGTTTGCAAACATTTTCTCCCATTAGTTGGCTGTCGTTTTGCTTTGTTCATGGTTTCTTTTGCTGTGCAGTTTTATAGTTTAATATAGTCCTGTTCATTTATTTTTGCTTTTACTTCCCTTGCCTTTGAGGTTCAGTTCATGAAGTCTTCCTTGAACCCCAGGTCTGTAAGTTTAGTGTCAATGTTTTCTTCTATACAGTTAATTATTTGGGGTCTTATATGGAGTTCTTTGATCTATTTTGAGTTAATTTTAGTATATAGTGAGAATTCACAGCTCAGATTTATTCATTTGCATATGTTTATCCAGTTTTCTCACCACTATCTACTAAAGACGCTGTCTTTTCTCCATTGAATATTTTTGCTACTTTATCAATTATTATTCATCCATATGTTTATGGATTTATTTCTGGGTTTTGAATTCTGATCCATCTGTCTCTGTGTCTGTTTTTCTGCTAATACTAAGCTGTTTTGATTATTGATGCTTTGTAGTATAAATTGAAATTGGGAAGCATGATACTACCAGTCTTATTTTTTTATGTAGGATTGCTTTGACAATTTGAGATCTTTTGTGGTTCCATACAAATCTGATCATTTTTAAAAATCTATTTTGTGAAAGTAATAAATCTGCAAATTGCTTTGGGTAATATGGATATTTTTAAAATGTTAAATCTTCCTATCCATGAACACAAAATATTTTTCCATTTTTTGTGTCCTCTTCAATTTCTTTCAAAAATGTCTTGTAGTTTTCCATGTTAAGTCCATCACGTTCTTTGTTAAGTCAATTTCCAAGTATTTCATTATTTTTGTTGAGATAGCAAATGGTATTGACTCTCATTTCTTTTTCTGAAGATACATTGTGTATATAAAGAAATGCTGTTGATTTTTGTATGTTAATTTGTATCCTGTAACTTTAGTGTATTCCTTTTTGGTTTCTAATAATGCCCTGTAGAATCTTTAAAATTTTTTTTATAAAGGATTGTGTCATCTGCATAGAGTGACAATTTGACCTCTTGGCTCCCAATTTGGATTGATTCCTTTCTCTTGCCTGATTGTTCTGGCTAGAACTTTTAGTATTATATTATATAGCAGTGGTGATTTTAGGAAAGTGAGCCTCAGCTTCAGTATGATATTAGCTGAGGGTTTGTCATATATGGCCTTTATTAGGTTTAGATACTTTCCTTCTATACCCATTTTATTCAGTGTTTTGATCATAAATGCATGTTGTGTCTTATCAAATGCTTTTTCTGGATAAATTGATATGATAATATGGTCTCTATTTTTTATTTTGTTTATGTGCTGTATCACATTGATTGATTTTATTTTAAATTTTTATTGTTGGACTTATTGGGGTGACATCTGTTAGTAAGGATTACATAGGTTTCACGCATACAGTTCTACAGTGCATTGTCAACTTGTTGCATATAGTTGACAACCTAATGTGACTTCTATTTCTGTCACCATATATTTAGCTTCCCCTCCCTCCTCTCTCACCTTCACCCCTTTTGCCCTTTCTAACCCACTCATCCCCAAATAAACATTAAACTATTGATTGTGTCCATGGGATATTTGTTTTTTGTTCATTTCTTTTTTTCTTTGTTGCTTTCAGTTTTATATTCCACATATGTGTGAAGTCATACAGGTTTTGTTTTTTTCTGTCTGGCTTATTTCACTAAGCATGATTATCTCCAGGTCCATCCATTTTGTTGCAAATGGCAATATTTCATCTTTACTTATAGCTGAGTAGTATTCCATTGTGTATATGTACCACAGCTTCTTTATCCAGGGCACTTTATACAGGGCACTTTGGTTGTTTCCATGTTTTGGCCACTGTAACAGTGCTGCGATGAACATTGGGGTACATAAGTCTTTGCAGACAAAGGTTTTTAAGTTTTTTGGGTAGATCCCCAGAGGGAGATTGCTGGGTCATATGGTAACTCCATTCCCTATTTTCTGAAGAACATTCCCACCATCTTCCACAGTGTTTGTACCAATTTGCATTCCCACCAGCAGTGTGTGAGAGTTCCTTTTTCTCCATATCCTCTCCAGCAATTGTTATTCCTTGTCTTAATGATAATAGCCATTCGAACAGGTGTGAAGTGGTATCTCACTGTGGTTTTGATTTGCATTTCCCTGATAACTAATAAGGATGAGCATTTTTTCATATGTCTGCTGGCCATTTGTATTTCTTCATGGGAGAACTGTCTGTTTAGTTCTTCTGCCCACTTTTCAATTGGGTTGTTTGTGTTTTTGTTGTTAAGTCTTATTAGTTCTTTATATATTTTAGATACTAGACCTTTATCAGATGCGTTATTTACAAATATTTTCTGCCATTCAGTTGGCCCTCTCTTTGCTTTGTTAATAGTTTCTTTCGTAGTGCAGAAGATTTTTAGTTTGATATAGTCTCATTCATTTACTTTTGCTTTTACTTCCCTTGCCTTTGATGTTAGGTTCATGAAGTCTTCCATTAGTTCTAGGTCTATAAGTTTAGTACTGATGTTTTCTTCCATACAGTTTATTGTTGCAGGTCTGATATGAAGGTCTTTAATGCATTTTGAGTTAATTTTTGTATATGGAGAGAGTTCACAGCTCAGGTTCATTCTTTTGCATATGTTTTTCCAGTTTTCCCAGAACCACCTACTAAAGAGGCTGTCTTTTCCCCATTGTATGTTTTTCACTCCTTTATTGAAAATTATTTGTCCATAAATTTGTGGATTTATTTCTGGTTTTCAGTTCTGTTCTATTGGTGTATATTTCTGTTTTTCTGCCTATACCAAGCTATTTTGACTATTGTTGCTTTGTAATACAAATTGATGTCAGGGAACATAATGCCACCAACCTTATTCTTTTTAAGTACTATTGCTTTGCCCATATAAATCTGATAATTCTTTAATCTATTTCATGAAAGTATGATTGTGAGATTTTGATAGGTATAGCATTATATTTGTAGATTGCTTTGGGTAGAATGGACATTTTACCAATATTAAGTCTTCCTATCCATGAACAGGGAATATTTTTCCATCTTGTAATGTCTGTTTCAATATCTTTCAAAGTATCTTATACTTTTCCATGTATAAGTCTGTCACATTCTTTGTTAAGTTAATTCCCAGGTATTTCATTCTTTTTGTTGTGATAGCAAAAGGAATTGACTCCTCATTTCTTTTTCTGTGGATTCATTGTTTGTATATAGGAACGCTGTTGATTTTTGTACATTGATTTTGTATCCTGCGACTTTCCTGTATTCATTTATTGTTTCTAATAGTTTCCTGGTGGAATCTTTGGAATTTTTTTATATAAAGGATTATGTCATCTGCAAATAGTGACAATTTGACTTCTTCTTTCCCAATTTGGATACTTTTTATTCCTTTTTCTTGCCTGACTGCTGTGCCTAGAACTTCCAGTACTATATTGAATAGCAGTGGTGACAGGAGACATCTCTGTCTTGTTCCTGATTTTAGGGGAATAGCCTTCAGCTTTTCCCCATTCAGTATAATGTTAACTGAGGGTTTGTCATATATGGCCTTTATTATGTTAAGATACTTTCCTTCTATACATATTTTATTTACAGTTTTGTTCATAAATGGATGTTGTATCTTGTCAAAAGTTTTCTCAGCATCAATTGATATGACCATATGGTCTTTATCTTTTATTTTGTTTATTTGGTGTATTACGCTGATTGATTTTCCTATGATGAACCATCTTTTTGTTTCTGGGTTGAATCCCACTTGACCATGATGTATGATTTTTTTGATGCATTGTATTTTATTTGCTAATATTTTATTTAGCATTTTTACATCTGTGTTCATTGCAGATATTGGTCTATAGTTTTCTTTTTCTGTGTTGTCTTTGCCAGGCTTTGATATTAGGGTAATGTTGGCCTCGTGGAATGAATTTGGAAGTATTGCTTCCTCTTCAAATTTTTGGAAGAGTCTGAGGAGGATAGGTGTTCATTCTTCTTTGAATGCTTGGTAGAACTCGTTGGTGAAACCATCTGGTCCAGGGCTTTTGCCTTTAGGGAGATTATGGATAGTCATTTCAATCTCTTTGGTATTGATTGGTCTATTTAGATTATCCAGTTCTTTTTGGTTCAGTCTAGGTAGGCTATAGGTTTCTAGACACATGTCCATTTCTTCCAGGTTGTTAAATTTCGTGGCATAAAGTCCTTCATAATATTTTCTTATAATCCTTTGTATTTCTGTGGTATCAGTGGTAATATCTCCCCTTTCATTTCTAATTTTGGATATGTGTGTCCTTTCTTTTCATCCTTTGATTAATCTAGCCAGGGGTTTGTCAATTTTGTTGACTTTCTCAAAGAACCAGCTCTTCGTAATATTAATTTTTTCTATTGTCCCTCTGTTCTCTAATTGGTTTAGCTCTGGTTTAATTTTTATTATTTCTTTCCTTCCACTGACTTTTGGTTGTGTCTGCTCTTCTTTTTCTATTTTTTTTTTTTTTTTTGATTTTTGGTATATGGGTAGCTCCCTGGCTGGGAATCGAACTCAGGCCACAATGCTGACAGCACCAGTGCCAGAGCCTTAAGCCACTACACGACCGGGGAACTCCATTCTTTTTCTACTTTTTAAAGGTGGGATGCTCAGGTGTTTACTTGTGATTTTTCTTGTTTCTTAAGATAGGCCTGTAGTGATATAAATTTCCCTCTTATTACCGCTTTCGCTGTGTCCCAATAATTCTGATATGTTGTATTTTCATTGTCATTAGTTTCTATATATTTTTTATCTCATCTTTTATTTGTTCTTTTATCCACTCATTGTTTAATAACCTGTTGTTTCATCTCCATGTATATGTGTTTTTTTCTGCTTTCCTTTTCCAGTTGATTTCCAATTTCAAAGCTTTGTGGTCTAAGAATATACTTGGTATGATTTCGGTCCTCTTGAATTTGCTGAGGCTACTTTTATGTCCCAGCATGTGGTCCATTTTTGAAAATGTTCCATGTGCACTAGAAAAGAAGTTAAAGTCTCTTTTTGCTGGATGAAGTGTTCTGTAAATGTGAATTATGCCCAATTGCTGTAATGTGTCATTTAGAGCTGATATTTCCTTATTTATTTTCTGTTTTGATAATCTGTCCATGGCTGTTAGCGGGGTGTTTAAGTCTCCCACAATGATTTTGCATTTATCAGTTTCTCCTTTCAAATCTGTTAGGAGTTTCCTTATATATTTTGGTGCTTACTGGTTGAGGGCATATATATTAATTAATGTCAAATCTTTTTTTTTTTTTAATGTGGGTAGCTCCCTGACTGGCAATTGAACCCAGGCTGCAGTGCTGACAACACCGAAGCCTTAAGCCACTACACCACCAGGGAACTCCCTTAGTGTGAAATCTACTTGTTGTTGTATTGTGCCTTTTATTATAATATAATGTCCATCTTTGTCTTTTACTATCTTTTAATCTGAAGTTTATTTCATAAGATATCAGTATGGGAATTCCTGCTTTTCTCTGTTTACCATTTGCTTGGAGTATTGTTTCCATCCTTTCACTCTGAATCTGTGTTTGTCTTATGACTGAGGTGTGTCTCTTGGAGACATCATATGGATGGGTTCTGAATTTTAATCCAGTCTGCTACTCTGTGTCTTTTTTTTGGTGAGTTCAGTCCATTAACATTTAGAGTGATGATCTATATGTGAGCATTTTCTGTGTCCATTACTTATTTATTTGTTTGTTTTTGTTTTATTTTTGTTTCTTTCTTGTTGCTCCAACTTTGTTCCATTTATTCCTGATGTTTTTTTCAGGTCGAAGAGACTCCTTCAGTATTTCTTGGTATATGTATATATACCACAGCTTCTTTATCCAGTCATCCATTGCAGGGAACTTTGGTTGTTTCCAAGTTTTGGCGACTGTGAATAGTGTTGCAATGAACATTGGGGTACATAAGTCTTTATAGACTAAGGTTTTCAAATTTTGGGGGTAGATCCCCAGAAGGAGGATTGCTGGGTCATGTGGTTACTCCATTTCCAATTTTCTGAGCCACCTCCACACGATCTTCCATAGTGGTTGTACCAGTTTGCACTCCTACCAGAGGTGTGCGAGAGTTCCTTTTTCTCCACATCTCCTCCAGCACTTGCTGTTCCTTGTCTTGATGATAATAGCCATTCTAACAGGTGTGAGGTGGTATCTCATTGTGGTTTTGATTTGCATTTTCCTGATAGCTAATGAGAATAAGCATTTTTTCATATGTCCACTGGCCATCTGTATTTCTTCATGGGAGAAGTTCTTCTGCCCATTTTTTAATTGGATTGTTTGTTTATTTGTTGTTGAGTTCTTTATATATTTTAAATATTAACCCTTATGTGATGTGTTGTTTGCAAATATTTTTTCCCATTCAGTTGGCTGTATCTTTGCTTTGTTGGTTTCTTTTGCTGTGCAGAAGACTTTTAGTTTCATATAGCCCCATTCATTTATTTTTGTTTTAATTCCCTTGCCTTTGATATCAAGTTCATGAAGTCTTCCTTGAGCCCTAGGTCTATAAGCTTAGTACCCTTGCTTTCTTCTATACAGCTTATAGTTTCAGGTCTTATATGAAGGCCTTTAATCCATTTTGAGTTAATGTTTATATATGGTGAGAATTCACAGCTCAAATTCATTCTTTTGCATATGTTTTTACATCTTTTTCAGCACCACCTACTAAAGAGGCTGTCTTTTCCCCATTACATATTTTTTGCTTCTTTATCACAAATTATTTGTCCATAGAATTGGAGATTTATTTCTGAGTTTTTAGTTCTGGTTCATTGGTCTATGTTTCTGTTTTTTTCTGCCAATACCAAGCTGTTTTGACTATTGCTGCTTTGTAACGTAAATTGAAGTCAGGAAGTGTAATACCACCAACCTTACTCTTTTTATATAGCATTGCTTTGGCAATTCAAGGTCTTTTATGTTTCCATAAAAATCTGATAATTCTTTTATCTATTTCATGAAAGTTTGATTGTAGGATTTTGATAGGTATCATATTAAATCTGCAGATTGCTTTGAACAAAATGTCCATTTTAACAATGTTAACACTTCCTATGCATGAACAGGAAATATTTTTCCATTTCTTAGGTTTTGCTTCACTTTCTTTCAAAGTTGTTTTATAATTTTTTGTGTGTAAGTGTCACATTCTTTGTTAATTCCCAGGTATTTTATAATTTCTGTTGTGATAGCAGAAGGAATCAACTCCCTCATTTCTTTTTCTGAGGATTTATTTTTTGTAGTTAGGAATGCTGTTGATTTTTGAACATTGATTTTTGTATCCTCTGACTTTACTGTATTCATTTATTGTTTCTAATAGTTTCCTAGAGGAATCTTTGCAATTTTCTATATAAAGGATCGTGTTATCTACAAATAGTGACAATTTGACCTCTTCTTTCCCAATTTGGATACATTTTATTTCCTTCTTTTGCCTGATTGATGTGGCTAGAATTTCCGGTATTATGTTGAATAGCAGTGGGGAGAGGGGGCATCCCTTTCTTGTTTCTGATTTTAGGGGAATGGACTTCAGCTTTTCCCCATTCAGTATGGTGTTAGGCAAGGGTTTGTCATATATGGCCTTTATTATGTTGAGATACTTTCCTTCTATACCTATTTTATTTAATGTTTTGATCATAAATGGATTTTATCTCTTGTCAAAAAGCTTTTTGCCTCAATTGATATGACCATATGGTCTTTATTTTTTATTTTGTTTATGTGGTGCATGACATTGATTTTCTCATGTTAAACCATCTTTGTGCTTCTGGGATAAATCCCACTTGATCATGATGTATGATCTTTTTCATGCATTGTTGTATTCTATTTGCTAATATTTTGTTTAGGATTTTTGCATCTGTGTTCATCAGAGATGTTGGTCTATAGATTGTGTGTGTGTGTGTGTGTGTGTGTGTGTGTGTGTGTGTGTGTGGTATCTTTACCCGGCTTTGGTGTGAAGTTAATATTAGCCAGATAGAATGAGTTAGGAAGTATTGCTTCCTCTTCAATTTTTTGGAAGCATCTGAGGGTAGGCATTAATTCTTCTTTGAATGCTTGGTAGAACTCATTGGTAAGACCATCTGGTCCAGGGCTTTTGCCTTTAGGGAGATTATGGATAATCATTTCAATCTCTTTGCTATTGATTTGTCTATTTAGATTATCCAGTTCATCTTGGTTCAGTGTAGGTAAGCTATAAGTTTCTAGAAACATCCATTTCTTCTAGGTTGTTATATTTAGTGGCATACAGTCCTTCATAATATTTTCTTATAATCCTTTGTATTTCTGTGTTATCAGTGGTAATTTCTCCCCCTTCATTTCTAATTTTGAATATTTGTGTTCTTTCTTTTCATCCTGTGATTAGTCTAGCCAGGGGTTTGTCAATTTTGTTGACTTTCTCAAAGAACCAGCTCTTTGTAATATTAATTTTTTCTATTTTCCTTCTATTCTTTAACTAGTTTAGCTCTGGTTTAATTTTTTTCTTTATTTATGTATTTTCCAATCATCTATTTATTTTTTATTTTTTATTTTTATTTTTAATTCATTTTTATTGTTAGACTTATTGGGGTGACATTTGTTAGCAAGGATTACATAGGTTTCAGGCATACAATTCTACAGTACATTGTCAACTTGTGTAATAAGTTCACCATCTAATGTGACTTCTCTTTCTATAACCTTATATTTAGCTCCCCCTCCCACCTTTTCCACCCCCTTTCCTCTTTCCCCTCCTTAACCCACTCATCCCCAATAAACATTAAACTATTGATTGTGTCCATGGATTATTTGTTTGTTTGTTTATTTCTTTTCTCTTTGTTGCTTTCAGTTTTATATTCCGCATATGAGTGAAGTCATAGAGTTCTCTGTTTTTTCTGTCTGGCTTATTTCACTAAGCATGATGATCTCCAAGTCCATCCATTTTGCTGCAAATGGCAATATTTCATCTTTTCTTATAGCTGAGTAATATTCCATTGTGTATATGTACAACAGCTTCTTTATCTATTCATCTGTCACAGGGCACTTTCATTCTTTCCATGTTTTGATCACTGTGAACAGCCCTACAATGAACATTGGTGTACATTAGTCTTTGCGGACAAAGGTTTTCAAGTTTTTAGGGTAGACCCCAGAAGGGGGATTGCTGGGTCAAATGGTAACTCCATTCCCAATTTTCTGAGGAACCTCCACACTGTTTTCCACAGTGGTTGTACCAGTTTGCATTCCCACCAGCAGCGTACCAGAGTCCGTTTTTCTCCACATCTTCTCCAGAACTTGTTATTCCTTGTCTTGTTGATAACAGCCATTCTAACATGTGTGAGGTGATATCTCATTGTGGTTTTGATTTGCATTTCCCAGACAACTAATGAGGATGAGCATTTTTTCATGTGTCTGCTGACCATTTGTATTTCGTCATGGGAGAAGTGTCTGTTTAGTTCTTCTGCCCACTTTTTAATTGGGTTGTTTGTTTTGTTGTTGTTGTTGTTGTTAAGTCTTATTAGTTCTTTATATATTTTAGATATTAGACCCTTATCTGATGTGTTATTTGCGAGTATATTCTCCCCGTCATTTGCTGTCTCTTTGCCTTGTTGATGGTTTCTTTGGCTGTGCAGAAGCTTTTTAGTTTGATATAATTCCATTCATTTATTTTTGCTTTTACTTCCCTTGCCTTTGAGGTCAGGTTCATGAAGTCTTCCTTGAGTCCTAGGTCTATAAGTTTAGTACTGATGTTTTCTTCTATACAGCTTATTGTTTTAGGTCTGATATGAAGGTCTTTAATCCATTTTGAGTTAATTTTTGTATATGGAGAGAGTTCATAGCTCAGGTTCATTCTTTTGCATATGTTTTCCCAGCACCTCCTACTAAAGAAGCTGTATTTTCCCATTGTATGTTTTTTGCTCCTTTATCAAAAATTATTTCTCCATAAATGTGTGGGTTTATTTCTGGGTTTTCAGTTCTATTCCATTGGTCTATATTTCTGTTCTTCTGCCAGTACCAAACTGTTTTGATTATTGATGCTTTGTAATATAAATTGAATTCAGGGAATGTAATGTCACCATCCTTATTCTTTTTGTGTAGTATTGCTTTGGCAATTCGAGGTCTTTTATGGTTCCATATCAATTTACTAATTCTTTTATCTATTTCACAAAAGTATGATTGTGGGATTTTGATGGGTATTGCATTAAATCTGTAGATTGCTTTGGGCCGAATGGCCATTTAAACAATGTTAAATCTTCCTATCTTATTTGATATTTTTGTGCTCTGAGAATACACTTGGTATGATTTCAATTTTCTTGAAATTGCTGAGGCTACTTTTATTTTCCAGCTCATGGCATATACTTGATTATGTTTCATGTGCACCAGAAAATAAGGTATAGTCTCTTTTTGCTAAATGATGTGTCCTGTAAATGTCAATTATGTCCAATTTCTAAAATGTGTAATTTCAAGCTGATTTTTCCTTATTTATTTTCTGTCAGGGTGTTTAAGTCTCCCACATGATTGTGCTTTTGTCAGTTTCTCCTTTCAGATATGTTAGTAATCGTTTTGCATATTTTGGTGTTTCCTGGTTGGGAGCATATATATTAATTAGTGTCAAGTCTTCTTGTTGTTGCATTGTGACTTTTATCACTATATAATGTCTATCTTTTTCTCTATGTGCTTTGAGTATTCTTTCCCATCCTTTCACTCTGAGTCTGTGTTTGTGCTTATGGCTGAGACGTGTCTGTTGGAGACAGCATATGGGTGAGTTTTGTTTTTTAATCCAGTCTGCTACTCTGTGTCTTTTCATTTGTGAGTTCAGTCCATTAACATTTAGAGTGATGATCAATATATGAGGATTTACAGTGGCCATTACTTTTTTTTTTGTTTCATTTTCATTTCTTTCTTGTTTCCCCAACTCTATTCCATTTGCCCTGATGTTTTATTTCAGGTTGAGGATACTCCTTCAGTATTTCATGAAGTGTGGGCCTTGTGCTGGTGAATTCCCTTAGCTTCTGTGTGTCTGAGAAAGTCTTTACTCCTCCTTCATATTTGAAAGATAATTTTGCTGGATAATTCATTCTTTGCTAGAAGCTTCTCTCTTTTAAAGTTTTGAATATTGGATTCCAGTCTCTCCTGGCTTGTAGAATTTCTGCTGAAAAGTCTGATGCCAGCTTTCTTCTTAAATTTGGGGTTCCAGATCTTTCCATAGGTTTGTAAAGTTCTCACCTACTATTTGTTTGAATGTGTTCTCTGTAGAGTGCTCTGATCCTTCTTCTAATCCTATTATCCTGATTTTTTTTTTTTTTTTTTTTTTTTTTTTTTTTTTTTTTTTTTTTTTTTTTTTTTTTTTTTTTTTTTTTTTTTTTTTTTTTTTTTTTTTTTTTTTTTTTTTTTTTTTTTTTTTTTTTTTTTTTTTTTTTTTTTTTTTTTTTT
>PVJL010009968.1:0-11076 GCA_004026885.1 Lyroderma lyra | reverse complement strand
TCTCTTTTCCTCTTTTTGAGATGTTTCCCTGTTCTGATCACTAATTCTTTCCTCCATCTTGTTGGCCTTATTCCCTATGGCAGTCATTTTGTCTCTCAGTTCTTTTATTGTATTATTTATCTCACGAATTTCCATCTTGATTTTCCTTATGTTTTGAATTTCATTGTTAAATTGTTACTTTTGTTCATGGATTTCCTTTCTTAGGTCATTCTCCTTAGCTTGGCATTCTGCCAGTATGTTTTTATTTCTCTGAGATTCTTTAAAACAGCTACTTTAAATGCCCTGTCACTTAGTTCAGAAAATTCTACATCTATGAAACTCCTTTCTGGATATTTTTCATGTTCTTTCTGAGTAGCTTTAGATCCTAAGGAATTCATAATATTTGTGGGTTCTTCCTCTTTGGCATGAAACCATTATGTTCAGCAGATCTGAGGATGCCTGATTAATATTTTTGTGGTGTCTTGCTGTAAGGTAGACATAATTGGCACTGGGGGCCAAGTTTTGGGTGAGAGGGGTGGTGTTTAGGCCTTATCTCTGGTCTCCAGGCACAGTTGGAAGCAGTGCACATTCATCGAGGGTCCCTTCGCTTCTTGCAGTTTATTGGGGAAGTTGTAGGAGAGGGTAGAGACCAACAAAAAGGGTGCTGGTGCAGCTCCACCTTCTGCCTTATGCTGAGGAAGCTGGGGGTTGTGGGTCAAGGCTGCTCTTGCTGGCTGGGGCGAATGTTATCAAATCCTCTTTTTTGTGTAGGCCTGATCCCATGACCTGCTGTTTGGGGTGGATCCTGTAGGCTCGCATAGAATGTGGGCGCTGGGCATGTGTGAACCACAATTTCTAAGCTGTGGGCACGATATCACAGGTCATCTGAAGGCGGCCGGCTTGCCTCTGCTGTGGGTCAGGAATCATGGCCCTGTGGAGGAGCTGTGGGTGCACATGCTGTGGGCTGCAGGAGTGCCAGGAGTCAAGGTGCTCTCTTTGGGGCCCCACCTTGGCCTGCAGATGTTCAGAGTCCTTGCTGAGCCCTCTTGATACTCAAGAGATTCAGAAACTGCCCCTCAACCTCTGTCCCCAACATGCTGTTCTAAGGCCCTGCTCCCCCATGGTCCCCCACCATACTGCCACTTTGGCTGGATTTCACTCTTGTTGTCTTTTGGCCTCCCCACTTCTATGCATTGTGCTGCTGCCAGATAGTCAGCAGCAATGAGGTCCTTTCACGATCTGTCTTTGCTCTCTTCCCTTGCTCCCACTAGCCCCCTTTTCTTCAACCTTCAGGTGTTTTATTGTGATGCATGGATTTCTCTGCTGTCGTTGAGTCACTCAGGGTCCTCTTTCTTGTCTCCTTGATGGCTGTTCAATTATATTTTCTGGGAGAGGCTTTAGGGACCTTCTCCTTGGTCACCATCTTGCACTCCTCCTTATTTGTTCATGATTTTGTTTAGCTCTGCTTTAATTTTTATTATTATTTTCTTTCTGTTGAATTTGGGTTTTTTCTGTACTTCTTTTTTTTAGCTCTTTGAAATGGAATGTTGGGATGTTTACTTTTGATTTTTCTTGTTTCTTAAGATAGGCATGTAATGATAAAAATTTTCCTCTTATAATTGGTTTTGCTGTGTCTCAATAATTTTGATATGTTGTATTTTCATTGACATTAGTTTCTATGTATTCCTTAATCATTTCTCTTATTTGTTTCTTTATCCGGTCATTTTAAAATAACATGCTGTTTAATCTCCATGTGTATTTGTTTTTTTTCTGCTTTCCTTTTACAGTTGATCTCCAATTTCAAAGCTTCGTAGTCTGAGAATACACTTGGTATGATTTCAATCTTCTTGAATTTGCTTAGGCTACTTTTGTGTCCCTGAATATGGTCTATCCTTGTGAATGTTCCATGCGAACTGGAAAAAAGGTCTAGTATTATTTTGCTGGTCAAAGTGTCCTGTAAGTGTAAATTATGTCTAATTGCTGTAATATGTCATTTAAAACCAGTATTTACTTACTTATTTTCTGTTTGAATTATTTTTCCATGGCTGTTAAGTGGCTGTTTAGGTCTCCTATAATGACTGTGCTTTTTTCAGTTTCTTCTTTCAGATCTGTTAGTAGTTGCTTGGTATATTTTGATGTATCCTGATTGACAGGGAGTATATTAGTTAGTGTCAAGTCTTCTTGTTGTTGTATTGTCCTTTGTATTACTATGTAATGTCCATTTTTGTCTTTCATTGTTTTTTTTAACCTGAAGTTTGTTTCATCAGATATAAACATGGCAATTCCTGCTTTTCTCTGATTACCATTTGCTTGAAGTATTGTTTTCTATCCTTTTACTCTGAGTCTGTATTTGTCTTTATGGTGGAGGTGTGTCTCTTGGAGACAGCATATAGATTGGTTTTGTTTTTAAATCCAGCCTGCTATTCTGTGTCTTTTTATTTGTTAGCTCAGTCCATTAATATTTAAAGTAATGATTGATATATAAGGATTTCCTATGTTCATTATTTTTTCCTTTTTATATATATATTTTTTATTGTTGTCCCAACTCTACTCCATTTATTCTGATTTTTTTTTTCAAGTTGAAACACCTCCTTCAGTATTTCTTGAAATGTCAACCTTGTGCTTGTGAATTTCCTCAGCTTCTGTGTGTCAGATTTTTATTCCTACTTCACATCTGAAGGATAATTTATTCTTGGCAGGAAGTTTCTTTTAACATTTTGAATATATGATTCCACTCCTTCCTGGCTTGTAGAGTTTCTGCTAAGAAGACTTATGTCAGCCTGATGGATTTTCCTTTAGAGGTTATAATTTTTTTCCCCTGGCTGCCTTGAGAATTGTCTTTTTGTTTTTGGTTTTTGACATCTTCAGTACAATTGTGTCTTTGAGAAGACCTGCTAGGGTCCAGGGATCTAGGGGACCCATTATCTTCTTGAATTTGGGGTTCCCGATATTTCCATAGGTTTGGAAAATTTTAGTCTACTATTTGTTTGAATATGCTCTCTGTTGAGTTCTTTGCTCCTTCTTTTAATCTTATTGTCCTGATTTTTCTCATTAAGTGAGATAGTTTTTGTGAAAGTTTTTCAGTTTTTTTTAAAATTCTGTATTCCATATCTTCCTCTCTCTGTGTCGTTTTCATGTTCTGATCTTCAATATCACTAAATTTTTCCTCCATCTGGTTGGCCCTGTTTCCTATGGCAGTTATTTCATTTCTCACTTCTTTTATTGTCTTATTTATGTCTTGAATTCCCATCTCATTCTTTGTTATAATTTGACTTTCTTTGTTAAAATGTTCCTTTTGTTCATGGATCTTTCATCTCAGCTATAGTGTTCTGTCAGTATGTTTTCATTTCTCTGAGAGCTTTTAGAATGGCAATTTTATATTCTCTGTCCCTTAGTTCATAAATTTCCATATCTATATGATTCTTTTCTGGAGATTTTTCATCTTCTTCCTGAACAGCTTTAAATCCTAAAGTACTTATATTTTCCATTGTGTTCTTCTTCAGCATGAAGGCTTTATTTCCAGCATAGCCCAGATCTTTTTCTTTCTCAGATTAGTACTTTTGTGGTGTCTTGTTGTAGAGCAGACAATAGGTTGCACTGACAAGGGGGAGTTTTGGGAGAGAAGTATGCTGTTTATTCCATATCTCCAGTTTCCACTACTGTTTGGGGGTGGGCTGCAGTGGTCTGTGGTCTTTCTGCTTCCTGCATTTCACTGGGGAAGCTTTGGAAGAAGGGCAAGGTGTACAGAATGTAAGCTGATGCTGCTCTACTTCCTGCATTTTGTTGGGGAAGCTGGGGGAACCAGGGGAGACTGATGGAATGCAAGCTGAGGCTGCTCATGTTGGTCAGGGTGAATGCTACCAAATCAGCCTTTTTTGCTTCTCCTGAGTTTTACCCAGGGCTGTGTTTCAGTAGTTTGTTTCCACCACAACTGCTCCTGGCCACATTTACAAACACTTGCACTGTGAGTTGCAGTGCTGTATCTGGGACCATATTCCTTTCTAGGGAAGTTTGGATGACTTGATCAGCTTCCATACTACCCAGAGCTCCAGAGCTAGGCTCCCAGACATTGTCTCTAACATGCTGCTCTTAGGTCCTGCTCCTTCACACTCTCCCCGCATTTCTGCCATTCTGGCCTCCACTCTTGTCACTGTTTGGTCTCCCCGTGCCTCTGTATTGTGCTGCTCCCTGTTTTTTTCCTAGTTCCTTCAGTTAGCCACAGTAAGATCAGGTCTTAATCTGTCTCTGCTCCCTCCCTTCTCTCCTGTTCGCACCCCTTCTCTAACATTCAAGTGTTTTCTTGCAATGTGTGGATTTCTCAGTTGTCACTGTGCCACTCAGAGTTTCCCATGTTGAATTCTTGCTGGCCATTTAACTGTATTTTCTGGGAGATGTTTTTTATTGTTGTCCCATCTTGTCACCATCTTGTCAAGCTCTTCTCAACATGATCTTTTATATAGAAAATCCTTAAGATTCCACCAGAAAACTATTAGAAAAAATAAACACATACAATAAATTGCAGGATACAAAATCAATGTACAAAAATCAATTGTATTTTTATATAATAAAAACAACACTACTTAAAAAGAAATAAAAATAAAAACCAATATCTATTGCAATCACAATGACAATAATAAAATACCTAGGAGAAAATTTAACAAAGCATGTGAAAGACATGCACTGAAAAATATAAGACATTATTAAAAGAAATTGAAGAAGACACAAAGAAATGAAGATAGTCTATGATCATGGATTGGAAGAATCAACATAGTTAAAGTATCTATATTACCCAAAGCAATATACAGATTTAATGCAATTTCCATGAATATCCCAGACATTCTTTTAAGAACTAGATAAAAATATCATCAGATTTATATGGAATCACAAAAAGACACTGAATTGTCAAAGTGATCCTACAAAACATGTAATTACAAAACATAAAAACAGATACAAGGTACAAGAAATTATATGTATAATATTTGATATTAAAAACCAATTATATTCCAGAGTATTATTTTGTACATGGATATCATTATTAATTTCTAGAGTTACACTTTTTAACTCATAAGCATAAATAAAAGAATTAAAAACATTTATATTGACTCAGAATCAATACCACCTGTGTTTAATGCACATCCTTATATTTCCCTCACAGATTTGGGCAAAAAAGTGTGCATTATACATGGCAAAATATGGTATTTCAGTATCACTCCCCACCTGCACCATTGAAACTAACACAGTCTCAAAGTTAAGGATTCGGAGTAAATACAATAACTCTCTTCTTCCTCAAGAAATAAATGTTGTTAGGAGATAATAAAATTTAGAACAATAATAACCACCACTATAACAATTCAAGAAGGACCATCAAAACCTGAAATTTATTTATAAAAATTGTTTTTTTATTCTTACATGTTTAAACTTCAGTCACTTTCAAGGTATTCTTTCTTTGAAGGCACTTTTCCCACTGTTTCAAACAGTTTTTAGACTTGTCTATTTTGATGCCTTTTAATGCTTCTCGCTTTTTTTATTTTACCTCTTCCACATCAGCAAAACATTTTCCTTTGAAAATTTTTTTTTCCATTTTTGGAAACAAAGAAAAAGTCACTCAGGGAGAGATCAGGTGTATAGAAAGGGTAGGGCACTTGGGTCATGCAGATTTTGCTCAAAAACTGAACACTCAGCATGGTGCAGATAGGTGCATTGCTGGGAAAAAAACTAGCCATCTGTTTGCCATAACTTGAGACACTTCCTCCAATAATCAGGAAACAACCTTCTCAAAACTTCTAGATAAAACCTGTGTTTGACCATTTGACCCAGAGGAACAAATTCTGAGTGCACAATCTCTCTCATATCAAAGAAAGAAAATTTCATTTTAAAATTTATTTATATACTTTATGAGTGGGTTTCTCCTCATAAGTATTATTAATTGAAAAACAGTAGGTACTATTTTTCAGTAGGTACTATTATTATCATTATTTGCATATATTATGTCATTTAGTTCTCCGCATAATTTTATGGCACAAGTTCTTCTGTTATCTGGTCTATGGAAGAGAAAGTTTTCGATAAGTTAATTAACTTTTCATTGCTTACAAAGTTAATAAGTAGCAGAATTAAAATTTGAAATTAGTTCAAAACTACTCTTTGTGACACTGATTGGGACCAGTCTTTGCAAAATTATTATTGTAGTTATTGAGAAAAGGAAGAAAAAAAATAAGACTAGGGAAGAATAAGAGAACCTAGAACACCAAAACTACCTTGAGGCCAAGGGCAAAAGCCAAGATCGCTCTCTGGGCAATGCCAAGATTTTTACTACAAATGTACTCATTTAATTCCAAAGATAATATTTTACTGTATTGTGCTGCATATAATACCCTCTTGTTTATAACATGTACCCATGGTTTTGGCCTAGACTATCAGGGAAAAAAATCTTTTGCTTTAAATTTTTAGTTCAATTTTTTACTTGTTTAAATTTAGGTACTTTTTTTTCATATTGTAAAGAAATTTTAGCATTTATTTACATATTATGATGTGAGAAATTTTATGTAACAGGTAATTACAAAACACGAGAACAGAAAGAAGGTACAAAAAATTTTATGTATGAAAATTTTTTATGTATACAAAGCTGATTATTATATTCCAGGATATTATTTTGCATACAGATATCATTAATGATTTCTAGAGTTACACTTTTAACTCATAAACATAAATAAAAAAATTAAAAACATTTATATAAATACAGAATTAATACTATCCATATATAATGTGCCTCCTTATTTTTCCCTCATAAAATTAGGTTAAAAAATGCACATTATACACAGCAAAATAATAACTTTTCTGTAGCTGTGGTTTTCACCACGTGCCTCATCTTGGGTCTTGCCATCTATCATAAATTCTTGTCTCCCAGTAATTAATTTTGAATTCAGATTCATCTCTTTGAAACATGAAGCATGGAGGGAGACCAACAGTTGTTCCGTTGATCACCGTATTGTATTCTTTTTTTGTATCAGCTTATGTATGCATTCAGTCTAAGTATAAAAGAGTTCAAGCTCATTATCCTAGCCGTCTTGTCACTTATGGCTCTTTTTTCATTATGTTTCTCACTATCAAGCAGTACATGTAGGATAAAAATTAATAGCATACAGTATTTTATATTACTTGCTTTGGGGCATGGAATGGAGTCCTGATTCTGTTCTTACTGGCTCTGTGATCTTTCATATTCTGTGTTTCAATTTCATCTAGAAATAAGCATAGTAGTATCTACCTTATATTGTGATTAAGTGGGATAAATGAGACTATATGTGTAAAATATTGTAGGTGCCCAGTTGATATTTTCTCTCCAACTTCTTCCTATCTTATTCCTCCTGCGACCTCTTTCCAGCCCACTGATCTGTGCCATTTTATTCCCTACCTCAATAATCTGGGTCTTTCATATATTTCTGTGAATCCAAATTCTAATCTTAAGTACACATTGAACAGACACACTGATCACAATCACTTCCAAGTTTCTTGCATTCAGTCTCAGGAAGTAATGTAACAACTGAATTCAGTTATTGAAATTTTACAAACACACACACACACACACACACACACACACACACAGTTTAGAACAGAGCCTCAATATATCCTGATAGGTGTTAATAAAATGTCTTTGTGTGTATGTGTTTGGGGAGAATTTGTAATGAAGTCTCCAAGTACCAGAGAATATAAGGCATTAAAATTAAATGCATAGAGATTCCCTTTGGTCATCCCAACAACTGAGGAACAGCTCTAGGAAAGTCTCAGTTAACCTTGCTGCCTGCTACTTGGTCAATTTTTTTGTTCTTCTTATTTCACATAAAATCACAGGTCACATTTTGTCTTTTTCTCTCCTTCCTTCTTTCTTATCTTTCTTTATTCCATGAAATCCTTGGACTGATCCTTTGGGCTCTGTTGGACATTTTTATAACCAGTGAATTTTTTCCATTGTGGTAAGATATACATAACAAAGGTAACCATTTTTTTAAATAGTAGAAAATTAAAAATTTAATTTTAATGCACATGGACAATTCACATAAGCATGAAAATTTCAAAGATACTGAGGCAACATAAAGTTTAAAATTTAGTGGCTTTTAGTACATTCACAATATTTTGTAACTATCACCACTATGTAGTTCTATAACATTTTCAGTACCCAAAAAAGGAAATTCTGTGCTTATTAAACAGTCATTCCTCATTCTTCCCTACATTTAGCCACTGGAAATAAATAAGTTGATTTCTGTCTCCATGAATTTTCTATATGAATTTATTGTAGACGTTTCATGTAGGTGGAATCACATTATGTGGCTTTTTGTGCATAGCTTCTTCCACTTAGCATAGTATTCTGAATTGTATTCTTGTAGCATATGAGTACATTTATGTCTAAACAACATTCCATTGTATGAATATACAATTTTTGTTTATATGTCTGCTGGTGGATATTTGGGTTGTCTCCATATTTTGGCTACTGTCAATAGTGCCGCTGTGAACATTCTTGTATAAAATTTGTTTGAATATTAGTTTCCAATTCTTTTAGGTATATACACCAAGTGGAATTTTGGGTTTCATATAATACTACTATGCTTAACTTTTTAAGGAAGTTTTTTCCACAGTGGCTGCATCAATTTACATTTCCACCACATTTTCACTATCATTTCTCCACAACCTTTTTAATACTTTTCATTATTTTCTATTAGAATCATCTTATGACTGCCAAGTGTTATCTAATTATGTTTTTTATTTACATTTCTCTATTATCTAATGATGCTAAACATTTTTCTAATGGGCAATTTGGCTTTTAGTGCATCTTTTTAAATTAAATTTATTGAGGTGATGTTAGTTATTAAGATTATCTAAGTTTCAAGTGTACAATATTATGATATATCATTGTATATTGCATTGTGTGCTCATCACTCAAAATTTATTCTCCTTCTGTCACCATATATTTGACCTCCTTTACCTTTTTTACCTCTCTCTAGCCTCTTTTCCTGCTGGTAACCACCACACTGTTGCCTGTATCAATAAGTTTTTTGTTCATTTGTTTTTGTTTGTTTTGTTCATTTATTGTGGCTTTCTGTTTTATATCACACAAAGAAGTGAAATTATATGATTTTTGTCTTTATGTACATCTTTAAAAACATGTCTATGTATGTTCCTTGCCCAGTTTTTGATTGTTTGTTTTTACATTGTTGACTTATAAATTTTCTTTATCTATTCTGGAAATCAGGCTCTTATAAGATATAAGACTTTCAGATTATCTTTCATTGTATGTCTTAACATTCTCTTGATAGTATCATTTGATTCACTAAAGTTTTTAATTCAGATGAAGTTCAATTTATGTACTTTTTCATCTATTGCTTTGCTTTTATTGTCCAATATAAGAAATCATTGCCAAATTTGAGATCATGAAGATTTACCCCTATGATTTATTCAGAGTTTTATTTTTCAGTTAGTATATTTAGGTCTTTGATTAATTTAGAATTAGTTTTTTATGTACAATATGAGTTAATAATCCAACTTTATTCTTTTTATGTAGATATCCAGTTATTCCAGTACCATTTTTTTTTTTTTGGTGGAAGGAAAAGCATGTTTATTCCAAATGCCAACATTCATACCATTTTGCGGGTACTGTTCTTTCATGGCACCATTGTCAAAATTCAATTGACCATAAACATGTGGAATTATTTCTCAACTCACAATCTTATTCCATTCATCTGTTGTTATGCCAACACACCTTTTTGAACACTGTCACTTGGTAATAGTTTTGAAGTAAAGTTCTAGTCCTCCAATTTTAATTTTTATCTTCAAGATTGTTTTGCTTATTCAGGGCTCCTTGCTATTCCATATGAATTTTTAGAATTAGCTTTCTCTTCTCTATATAAAATTACATTGGGATTTTCATAGAAATTCCACTGAGTATATCAATCACTTTGGAAAGTATTAAGTCATCCAATCCATGAATACAGGATGACTTTGCATATACATATTGAGGTGTTAATTTTTTTCTTCAGCAGTTTTTTGCAGCTTTTAGTATATAAATCCTGCATTTGTTTAAATTTATTTGTAAATATTTTATTATTTTTGATGCTGTTGTAAATGAGATTGTTCTCTTTAATTTCCTTTTCAGATCAATTATTATTGCTATATAGAAATACAATTGATTTTCATATGTTGATCTTGTATTGTATAACTATGCTGAATTTATTAACTCTAGTAAAATTTTTGTGGATTTTTTCCAATTTTCTCTATGTAAGATTGTGCCATCTACAAATAAAAATAGTTTATGCCTTCCTTTCTGATTTGAATGGCATTTTCTTGCCTTATTTCTCTGGTTAGAGCTTCCAGAGCAATTTTAAATAGCAGACATCCTTGTCTTGTCTTAGGGAGAAAGTTTTCAGCCTTTTACTATTAGATGTAATATGAATTGTACATTTTTCCTCCTATAAATGCCCTTATTATATTGATGAAGAGAATATAAGTTTCTTACATGCCTAGTTTTTGAGTGCTTCTGTTTTTTAATCATGAAAGTGTGCTAGGTTTTGTCAAATGTTCTTTTTGTATGAATTGAGAAGATCATGATATTTTTATTTTATTAATATTGTATATAGAGAGAAGACAAGATGGCAACTGGAGAGGAGGTTCCTAAAGCCTCTCCCAGAAAACACAATTGAACGGCCGTCCAGGAGCCAAGAAAGAGGACCCTGAGTGACAAACCGGCTGCTGAGAAATCCACAAATCGCAAGTAAACACCTGAAGGCTGGTGAGAAAGGGGCGAGTCGGGGAGAGGGAAGGGAGCAGAGACGGACCACGTGGGACACGATCCCTGCTGACTATTCAGAGCTGTGCAGTTTGGGGGAGGGGAGAGAGACTGGGGAACTGGGGATGGAAGGAGTTTGGGAGCCAGCCTCTGGAACTTTTGAGTGGTAGAAGGGCTGAGCGAGGACTCTGAACTGCAAAGATGACACCCCAGCTCTAAGCCCCCTGGAGACCTACACAGGGCTGCAGTTCCTGTTCCCAGCCTGCTGCAAAGGCGACCCTGCTGTCTCAGGCCAGGCCCACAGCTTTGGACTTATGGAGCGGGCA